>JASFDH010000311.1:0-27486 GCA_036937195.1 Nidularia pulvinata
TTATGCACAAGATTGCTTGAACTCATCGAGGAAGGCTTGTGTCTCTGGATTTCCGATGACTATCAAAGCTGGGCTCCAGAGGAGCTATCCTACACGGTGAGTTGTATCAGCGTATCCTGGTTCTAAAGGTCTCAACGTACTTACACTGTCGTTCCAGATTCTTCGGCTGTATGAGAACACACTGTTGCGCATCCAGGATCTCCCTGCGGAAATGAGTACCCTGGAGAAACTGGCACCTATCCTAGGATCAGCCTTTTGCGGGCGTTCTGAGATGGCGGCATTGGCGTCCGAATCCTTCCGGAATTATTGGGAGATAACTTACTCAAGGATTCCGGTGCCTAAAGCAGGATGGCCGACGAAAATCAAAGATTGCCTTCGTATCACGGTGGACTGCAACAACAATCTCGCGATGCCAGAGAGTGAACAAAAGGATCAATCATCTCTAGAGTCCACCCTTACTTCGTCTTCTGGGCCAGTCGATGATGAGCTTTCGTTAGATTTGAAAAAAAGCCAGTCGATCGCCGAAGATCGTCTTCCTACGCCTACGTCTCTTCAACTCTTCCTCCTTGCTCCGACAACTCCTATTTTAGCTTCCGCACAGTTATCAAGTCCACCGCGGCCGCATAAACCGTCTGCCAGTATTTTCGAAAGCTTCCCCTTCCATCAGTCGCATAATTCTCCTGTTAGAGCCCGTACCCTCACTGCCTGCTCCCCTACTACGCCCAAGAGTACGCCTAAATATTCTTCTGTATATTCACAGCCCGCAGGTGGATCCGGCTCGCCCAGCAAACGAAGGAAATTGAACTTCGCAGACAAGGAGAACGAGTCACCGCTGCGCCGTGCTCACATCGTATCCGTTGCTGAGCGGATTGCAATGCAGTCTCCGATCTCAAGTCTAGGAATTAAGCCGTTTGCTCTGGGCAAAAGAGCATTTGAAGAGGCTTGCGACGCGGACGATACCGTGCCATATTCTGTGAAACGGGGCAGGGCTGATGATGAGGTATTGTGCTCTCCCACTCCCAGCACTGGTAGCAGCAACGATAGCGAGGATGAGCGACATGTAGCAGCTACTCTTCTGGATGCTAGTCCTCTGCCGTTTCCCTCACTGGGCTCAGTTGCTACGGCTCCTGCCTCGACGCCTTCCAAAAAGCGTAAAAGGACTATCATGGAAGCTGTATTGGTTCCGACCTTGCATCAGGTGAATCAACGACGTCTTAGACATACAACCAGTCTGGATTCATTGGAATTCGCTCCCAAAGTATCGGCCAGGTCTGCTACTCGTGCGCTGAAATCAAGATCGGTTAGCAACGTGGAGAAACGTGCCCTGCCCAAGACGCGAAGAAGTAAAGATCCTTTCGGTCCTTCTTCTCCTGTGTTGCCGGGCGATAACGAGTGCATCAGAGTCAGCCGTCATTCTGCAGTCATTACATCTCGCAGCAGGTCGTCTGAGCTTTCATCCGACGATGACCCTCACTTGGGCCAGGTCACTCCTCATCATCTTATATCACCTACGTTGCGTAAAACGCATCCAAAAGCTTCCTTGGATGATGCTTATGACCCCTCTAGTGACGACCCAGCCCCATCATCAAGCCCGTTGAAAGCAATGGTCTCACGTCGGTTGACGAGAAGCTCCTCGCTTCAGAAACTTCCCCCTTTATCCTTTTAAATCTGCTTCGTCTTGCTCTGTATTGTTATCATTGTTATCGGCTTTGTAGCACCATGTATATCCTGCATCAACATATAATCAAGTCATTGGAATTCATTCTACATATGCATGCTATTCGCACGCTTGTATACCTGATAAAAAAGCTATTGACATACAATAGGAAAATAATAAAGATAAGATTAAGAACGCATATACATGAAATAGTAGACTTGGAAGGAACCAAAAATTGGTTTGGGTTGACAGGCTTAACCATAGGTTATCCTGAATTGCGAAAATCAGCAATTGTCTTGCTCATTTGCTCATTCAAAGTGGCGCCTATTTGTCCACCAACTCTGGGGCTTGCACCAAACCCTGCAGAGGAACCTGAGACACACCATTATTGACCATCATAGCATATGCATGTTGCAACGCGTCAAGACGTGCTGATGCGGTTCGATTCTGTCTCAATGGCGAGGGACGTGCTGGGATCGCCTCGGGTGCGGTCTGCGAACGATCTTGCTGTCTAGAACTTGATGTGACACAGGCGTCAAGGGAGGTGCTAAGCACAATACTTGTCTGCTGAGAATCTAATGAAGAAGGTTAAGACTAATGCTGCAGCGATGAGTAAAGGACCGCCCATACCATTAGAAATTGTATTGCCGTCATCGTCAAAGAGGGCAGAATCTACTACTAAATCCGGCTCAAGTTGGACATCAATACGCCAACTTCCCAACTTTGGTATTCTTCATGCGACGGTGTGAAAGGTCTCGATGTGGGCGACGACATTCTAGTCATTTGCATGGGATGCTTGCTGGTTGGCTTTCTTCCTCGAGTTCCACCGGGCAGGGACGCAGCTTTAATTGGTAGTAAGATAGATGATGCTCTGGTAACAGGTTCGGAGACGGTGACTCTCTCTTTGCGCTGGCGATAAGACCCGTCAATGACACGCATGCTTTCATTATTCGCTCCTGTGGCACTATCCGAAGGATCACTGGGTTCGGTCTTCCACCGTTTCGAGTTGCGTACATCTATTAAAAAGTTAGTATGTTGCGTCCATGATCTAGATAAGAATGGATAAACATACGATCAGCTTCAAGGGTCCTCTTCCGTGCATTGAAGACCTCAGTTGAAGGGTCTTCTTTGCGGTCTTCAGGCGTTAGGTGAAGAGTTGAAAGACCCAAGGAATGTGGGTCATCGAGCGGTTCGCCGAAGTTGCTTCCAGAACCGTTATTATCAGAGAGGTAACTAGAATATTGCTGTAGATCCTGCAAGGCATTTTTGGTCTGTGAATGACTTCGCAGCGACACCACAATTGAGCTTGTCAAGCTTCGGGAAGATTGTGGAGTGGAGCTGCCTTTTAAAGAGTGGTTCTCGTCCTCGTCTTGTCTTGCCTGAGTATGTACCGTTTCATCCAGATGCCCTGATGCGTCAGCGTCGTACGCTCGAGATTCATATTCGACTGCCTCCGCTGGCTGGGAATCTAAAACGATAGACTTCTGCTGTAGATACTAATCAGAGAAAGGCAAAATTTACAAACAATGATTACTGACCTGGGTGAATTGAGAGGTAGAATCAAGAGAAAGCCCATCAGCAATACTATCATTGCACAAATCGCTCCAAGCTTTGAGACAGGCTCGAAGATTATCCGGACAGGTGCCTTTTATCTGATCATTTCGACGATAGTGACATCGCCAAAAGTTTTGAAATGCGATTGGTCCAAAAGCAGGGTCGGGAATGGGAACTCTCGTAAACCCCGACTCAAAAAACTTTGAGAATTTTTCGAGCGTTTCGACCGATGGCTCTAACTCGGAGAGCAGATCAAGCGACTTGCAATAGAGATTCCGGACCTAAAATAAAAAGTCGGTAAGGGGCATTACTGGAAATATTAGAACATACAACAGTGTTATATTCGGCTTCCGACAGCATCTTTGATTTATCTTGGATCCAACACGACAGTCCCTCTTGAGTTAGCAAAAGCAGCTGAGGAATAACTGAGGGAGAGGCCGAAGCTATTACCTCTCCTAGTTGTAGGAGAATTCTAACTGGAGTGGATGTCTTTCCTGGTGTGGATGGATACAACGAGCATAAAGTTCCATTGACCAGAGAGAAGAGGGAGTCTTCTAAGCGGCCGGCATCACGAAGATCGATATGAGAAAGAAGGCCCAATACCACATCAGGCATGGAACGAAGGCTTTTAACCGGAGTATGAGAAGAGAAGACCATGCAGGAGGTAGATACATACGAGTCCAACTTTTCCTCGCTCAGATGTTCCATAAGTTTCCGAATAACGGCCCCCTTCCTTATCGAAAGACCGTCTGTGACTAAAAAGGCTTTGCTGAGGGTCTTCAGCCACATTTCAGTCTCGACATTCGACAAAATCCATGTTCTATATGAGAAGTCAAAAATGTTGCAAATATAAAAAGTTCGACTAGATGCTTACCCGAGTGGAATAGTGAGCAACGAAATCATATTGTCCCAGTTTCCTTCAATATCCTCCCGTAGGGCATCTTTAATCAGAAACGTCCATAGATGTCGTGTAATCTCAGGCTCTTCTTGACTTTCACTCCGCACAGAGAGGATATGCAACAGAGTCGGGACCCCTACAGAAATCAAATCAGCGCATAACTGACTCCAAGCAACCTTGACAGATTCATTTTCCAGCGTGAAATTCTTCTTCAAAACTGCTGCTAGGATGATTTCTGCGGAAGAGGGAAGCCAAGAGACCGAAAATACGTTCTTCATTACGGTCCACAGCTGCTTAACCAAAAGTAATTGTCGAGCTTGTGAATCGGGTCCTTCTATCTGTGCAATAAATCCGGAGACAATCGAGGCCACTTGGAAGGCAAAAGAAGGGGAAGCCGTCAAATGTCCGCGCTCTTGGGTCAGATGAGTCTGAACCAACAAAAGTCGCTGCCAAATGCTGATAAAATCAGCCTGGATTTGCTCTATAGTTAGTATAGGTATTTAATTTATGAAACCACCACTCACAGATAGTGGAAAATCCGCTAGATTCTGAGCAGTTTCGAGTCCGCATACCCAAATGTGTAAAAGGTCGTCCCAATGATGGATAATCTCTGCTTCTGAAAGTGGACAAACTAACTCGACGTTTGAAGATGCCATAGCTTGGAGCACACCGTTAATCTCGCCGATGGAACTGACGTGCAAGAGAGTGCCATCAATAAGTTGTCGAGGGAAAAGGAAGTTGTGCTCTACAGCATTATGCGTAGATGTGCCCGGCGAACTAGAAACACCGATGGCACTAAGTAATCTGCCAAGCAGCATCCGGCCGTCTTGACGAATTGCCTGGCCTTTCCCGATGATGAGGTCCTTCGCTAACTTCAACGTTTCCGACACATCCGCCAAAGTCTGGCTAGACTCTGCACGAGATGGAAGTAGGGCGGCGGCCAGAGAAATCCCAATCCCACTCTTCAACTCTTGGCGAACAACAAGGAAAGCTCGTTCCTTAGTATCCTCCGCTATATCGGGAGTATCCATGTCATCTCCGCTATCATGATACGCCGGTATTCGCGAATAGGACCAAACTAGTGTTTTCCACACATACGGCTGTAGAGCCCGAATAATAGCGCGGTTGTGGCCGCCAAGTTTCGCGAGAGCATTGAAGAACATCTTAATGGATCGAGGACGGGTGAAAAGTGTGAAATCTGATAAAAGGATTAGAGATGCTAGCACCACCGATGCCCATGATGGCCCCCTGCCTCCCCATGATGATTCGCAAGAGATGGCATCGGCGAGGATAGAAGGTAGGCGGTTATCAGCTTGAGTAGATTTGCGCTTCGATGTTTGCACTTCTATATACGAGGAAACCGCGTCGGATGCTGCACGATAAGAACGTGCTGATGAATGAAGTTTGGAGAGAGCAAATCCGCTAAGCACTTCGGCAGCTTGAAATCTCATATCGATGGATGCGGAGGTGACGGATGTTAAGATGGCAGGGAGAAGGTCGGATAGTGCATGGAAGAAGTATTGAGGATGTCGATGCAGTAGATTTTGGATAGCCTATCAAAACTATTGAGTACTAGAAGTCATTGCATGGTGTGTAATAACCTTAAAAGCGTCCAGCGTTGCTTGCTGTGTTCCAATTTCCTCTTGAATGGCCCTCTTCAATGCAACAGAAATCATGCGCTGCTCTGAAGCTAGCACAATCGAAGGGAGTTGCTGAACTTTCAACATCCATATCATGAGACCTTGCGTCTTGTGTGCATTTGGAGTAGGTAAGTTCAACGCTATGCAGACTATTAAACTTTCGTGAAGTATCGACTGAAGCTGATTCACTGCTATGTTGGTGAGCTGGTGTCTTTCGATGCAGAAACAAAACACGGACCAGGAAATAAGTTATATAAAGCCGGAAATACGAAAATATCCGAAAGCAAGAGAAGCGCGTGTTGAGATAGCAGTGCGAGATCTCTTGCTTGTTGCACCTCTTCTTCTGGGACTGGGGAGGATGAATTCCCCCGAGAATCTGCAAAAGGGTTGACCAGGGCTCGAAGGATGTCCCTCTTCAAACATTCGTGAAATTGTATTGCACTGGATTTGATGGGTTCTAAGGCAGGAAGCTGGGTTTGCTCTCGTTTAAGTTGCTGGGCTCCTGAACGGATTCGGTTTGACAATGTGGCGTATGCTTCAATAAGGTCGTGAATAGTAGCTGTATGTCCACGGTTGATGTCATTTCCAGGTTCTAGGATGGTGTTGAGTGGTGATATGAGATAGTCGAGCGATAACATGGGAGATGCATCATTAAAATGCGTTTCGGACGTGCGCTGTGGAGGCATGCCTTCTCGTAAGATTCTCCAAGGGTTCAGATGAGGGCCTCCTCCATCCGTTGGCTGAGCTTTAGTGAACGTCAATAAATGATCCTCCAGATCGTTGAGTGTTGTGAAACCAATGTTCTGCTTCTGGCTGTATTTCAACACGGACGATGCACTCATTGAAATCGCGTCTGACTCCTGTTCCGAGTAAGCTTGGGCCGTTAAGTCGAGTAGTTCACGTTGACGTTGCAAGAGCGAGCTTGGCCACACAGTTGAACAACAGCATTCATCCAATTTCCTAGAAGCTGAACATTAAGGGGACGTAAATCAGGCTTCTTGTATTTGCATGTCTTGCTAGTAGGGACCTGAAGAGGTTCAGTTCGACATGGGTTCCATTTACCGAGACACCTAGGCTACCCACAGTCCACAACGGAGGCACTGAACCAGAGAGCAGACCGTGTTGAGCTTATATGGATGAACGCCTTGAACAAGTCAGAAATCGGTACCGCGATGTTGACTGATTGATGGATGGGCGCCTGTCTTGACAGGGAGGACGGGAAAGCTGTGGGCGTGTTGTTTTCTGACCACGGCGTTAACGCGTTACTACGTGACCATCACGTGAAACAATAGCGTGATTTAACGACGCGTTTGTGACTTGTCACGTACTTGTGCCCAGAACTCGGATGATCCCTGCCGCTACGACTTTGACTGACTCCACTGATTGAGCGTTCCGCGCTCAATGTTTACATTTGCTCCTATAATTTGTCTATAACAATCTTAGTTTTTTTTTAATCGCTTTTTTCTTGCATGGATTGAAGACATTTAGCTAAAGTGATGAGGTGCGGGCGTTGAAACCGTGACATTGACTCCTGAGGAAGGTGGAGAAAGGCAAAAGAGGGGAGTGTCATAAAGATTTCTTGAACTTAGTGCTTCTGAATTTGTCAAATCCGAGTCATCCTGAGTCTTCCAACACGTACTCTAGAGTATTTCCTAGTCTCCATCCCTTACAGGCCATAAAGTATGTCGTTTACAACTTGTCTTCCTTCATCTTTACTAAAAACCGTCTTTTTCAATCTTTTTACTAATGGGATTTCCCTAGTAATGAGACATCAGCTGTGGCATATGCATCCACCGTTTATGCCTACCTTTGGGGGGATCTTGTCTTTTAGCCGTCACAGTCGCGCGAGACTGCTAAAGTACTGCGCGTCGGGAACAGAAGCCTGCTATGATGTAACTTTCACGACAGCCGTTCCGTACGAAGGACGCATGCGTACGTGTTATAATCCAGAAGTCTTTGCGTTCCGATGGTATGCTCGTATCATATTGATCCTTCCCTCATTCGTGTTCCATTGACTTTTCTTCCTTACAGGACGCAAAGCGCATGTTTGTGCATTTCCGTAAATTGAGAGCAGCAATGTCTCGTCGTAAGACCCTTCATCAGCAGCATGCGACATCTTGGTCCGCCCGTTGGTCAAGCACACTGGGCATATTGGTTGTCTGATATGGTGACTTCAAATTCTAAAATGAGAATGGTTTTCATCACTATTTGAAAGGGGTATTGGAACTGCTGGTAGCAGGCAAGCACTATCCAAGATGGGAGAAAGCAGCGCGTCCGCGAGGCGGGTTGCTGTGGTATGCCACGCAGATTGGACCTTCACGACAGCGTATGAAGCTCGACCTTGAATTCCCTGGACGAAATGAGGCTGCTGGCTCCCGATGCTTCTGAAGGCTGTCAAGCTAAGTAAGATCATCCCGGTCGGGCCTTCTTCCCTTATAAGAAGTTGCAGCGAATTTCCTTGAGTTCTAACAGCAGCCTCTCTCTTCCCGTCTCATTCACGACCGCCGCTCCATACTCTGTCGCACCCCTTAGATTCTTTCCGATCCAAAATGATGTTCACTGCTCTGATATCTGCAGTCGCCCTCGCCACTTCATCTTTCGCGTCTCCCTTGACAAGCCTCGACTCGATGATCGTGTGGAATCCCCGTATCACGTATCCTACTGCCGACGTTGTTTGGCCCATAGGATCATATCCTAATGTTACTTGGGGTTTGTGTTACTATTCCATCCAAACTTGCACCGAGGACACTGGCTAAAAATTTTACAGACACGTGCGATATGCCACCAGAAGCCTACAATGCTACAGGTTTTATCTTACTCGGACATCCATGTAATAGCAGCGAAAATCTGGATGTTGGTGAGTTGATCTTTCTTTAGATGGCTCATGTCTAATTTAGGCTTTTTTTTTGCAGACCATCCCCTCGCGAAGAATTTTCTGCTCCGGGATGGGGAGGTGCAGATACATATTGCTCCCCGCATCGTTCCCCGCAAGGATTATTTCCTCGTTTGTGAGTGAGCCTTGCTCTTCCCCTTGATCGATTTCTTATGGACTTAATAGTGTTCGGTGACTCAGTAAGTATTCACGAGACTTGATATACAGCGAGAGCATGCTGATGATTTCTGTAGGGAAATATGTCGCCGCAGTTCCAGATCTCGGGGGACTTTTGTTGAAGAACATCGAATCACAAGAAACATGGTTAACTAAACTCAAAAATAAAGTTTACATTGAGTCGCTATTCATTCATGCTGGCTCTTTTTGCATGTATATTACGCACTGTTAAATGTCATCATCAAAAGCATTCGCTGTATCAAGAGGGTATATGGTGTAATTGCAAATCCAAACAAATCAAGCACATATCTCGGTATTCATCGAATGATTCCATCCAGAGCTACAGTGAGGATCCATAGAACTATTTAGACTTCATTTTTGATGTCACCTGCAGGGTGCGAAGAGCACTAGAGATGTGCCCGTACGAATCGACCATAAGCCCGAGTGGTATGACAACCCAACTGTGAACAGAAACGTATGGTCAATTGGAAGTTCAAGGAAGATTCGATGGATATTAGACTCACATGACATTCATGAACTAAAGTAGGATACATCGACAGGTTATTCGGGAATCGCGCTGTAAAAGATTGAGAACGCACCACAAGGTAGACCCAGAGATGAAGAACGTTGGATGTATTTAGGTTGGGGCTTCCAGTCAACCACTCAGGACAGAACGTCATCCATCTGTGAGAATTATCGACGTGAGAAACGCTCGAGTGAGGAGATTCTCTCACGTACCCGCCATACAACTCAGCCGTGCTTAGGACAATCAACCAGTAGTGGCGTGCAGGGTCATTGTTAACGAGTTGCTTGAGGATGTAGCAGCAGAGTGGGCCAGCTCCAAGGACAGTAAGAATCTCGAGGGAAACGACGGTGGGATCGGCAGTGCCCCAACGAAAATCGGCTGCAGCGTACTCTTTCCCTGTACGGAAGGACAGACATCAGGAGATGACGAGAACTTGAACCAGGATTGAGAACTCACATAGTTCTGCGAATGGTCCAACACTAGTGTTCACTTGTCGTCCGAATACAGAGAGGTACAGGAAGGACCCCTCAAATGAGAAATGGATGAGTGCGTCGAAAGCCTATAGCTCAGTCAGTATCATGTTCAACAGCAAATACGAGTGAATATGCACCAGCCAAATGAAGGTATATCGATCCTGCCATCTCGCGTTCTTTGGAAGAAGAGTCTTGGACCCAAGGTAGGCGATGATTCCAATGGCAAGGACGCCCCCAAGAGAGTAAGCGGAGGTGAGAGTAAAAATGGTGGGGGATGTTGACATGGCCGCTCAATGAGTTGATGTATGCGTGTTATGAAGAGTTCCAGAGAAGAGTATTCAACTAGCTAACTCTTGAAGGCGTAACAAGAGGTGGAACAAGGTCAACCAAAGGTCAATGTTCACTGGCAAGCGAGGAACCAGTTGAAGCGCGTCGCGTGTGAATGTGATCGAGTTTAACTATTTATAGGATTTTGAAGGGTTTTGTCAATTTCGTTCAAACATAACTCGGACAGAGTACACAAAGCCACATAGCGAGGACACAGAAAAGGAATTCTGATTTATTTAATCAATCGATGGGATGAGGCTTTACACGAGGTACATTAAGATACTGCAGACAGAGACCTCAACGCAATATCGCGATTTTGTGGTGAGCTTACTACTTAGACGCACTGGCTGTAGTACGGATTCGACACCGTGCAAGTAGAGCCAGTGGCGCAAACTGTAGGTCCAGTCCAACCGATGCCACCACTAATTATAAGAAGTCAGCATGCAGTAAAGCTCAAAGCAGAGAGGAAAGTGTTTACCATTGGCCCCATTTAGACTGAGTAGCCACGGGAGTCGAAGCAGAGCTGGTCGAACTAACGGTCGTGCTCTTGGTCGTGCTAGAGCTGGAGGTGGAGCTGGAGGTGGAACTCTTAGTGGAAGAAGAGCTGCTGCTGCTGCTGCTTGAACTGGAGCTAGTGGTGCCTGTGTAGGTGGTGCCGATGTCACCAAACTTGATGTTGGAGAACGTGACAGAGGCGCTAGCGGCAGATACTTCGACATCGCTGGGAGCGCCCGAGGTGGTGGCGCAAGTACCGCGCTTGATCCCGGGAGTGGAGGGATCGGCGGTAGTGGGGTAGCTACTGTCGAGCCAGAGCATGTTGGCAGCATGGTCATCCCACACACTCAGGACGAGAACAACGCCGTCCTTGAAAGAGTTGCCCATGCCGATAAGGCCACCCTTGTTCTGGAAGCTGGTGGTGTCGCCGAACACTGACTTCTGGGAGTCGCAGTAGTCCTTGGTAATGGAGTCGTATGCTAGCATGCCGGGGATGTTGACCTTGGAGTTCTGGATGACCTTGCCGTTCTGGACGTAAAGACGGCGAATCTCCTTGAGATCACCGGTCGTAGTGTTGTCGGCAGTGATGAACTGGGTGACGACAGTAAACTTAGACCTCGTGTCAACGGTCAGGCCCTTGCCGAGGAAAGAGGTGTCACCCATGCGGTACGAATTGAAATCGCAGCCGTCAGGATCGCAGACAGTGCCGTACCTGCTCTCAGTGCCACATTCTGTGCCAGCGCAGCGATAGAGACCGGTTGAGGTACAGGGATGGGGAGTATAGGCAGCCGAAACGGAGTTGGCTTCCCAAATGTCCATCTCGTCACAGCACGCGCCCCAGTTTCCGAAACCCGCGTTCACATCGTTGTCGGAAGGGTTCCATCCAGCAACATTGGCCTGATAGATAAATAGTTAGTAGAAGTATGATTTTCGAGAATGTAATAAACCCACCTCGCCGTTAATAAACTTGACATCCCTAGGGCACTGCGAATCGCAGTAACCAGTGCCGTATTTTGCACCGGCCTTGTTCGTAGAGAACTTGGAAAGACCGCCATCAGCATCCATCTCGGAAAAGTATAGAGCACCGTTGAGACCGCAAGGAAGGTTGGAGACGTCAACGTCGAAGGTAAACTCTTGGTTCAAGAGCTTGAACATCTCGTACTTCGTATCGTCGCTGTTCATGAGGTAGACACGCGAGCCGATGTTCTTGTTTGCGCTCTGAGTAACGAATTTGAGAGTGAGAGCATTTCCGCTCGTCGTAATACCGTATGTGCCAGAGTAGTCAGCGCCCTCCAGAGCACAGTTGGCAGCGCAGGTAGCGCCTATAAGATCGAAGGAGCGAGGAATGAAAAGAAGAAAAAAAAGGTTAATAAGTTATGTAGAAGTGTAATTTAAGAACTGATATCTTACCGTCAGGGCAGAGTGTCTTATCCCAAGAGTTGCCAGTGTAACAATTAGCGTAGCCGCTGGTGGTGTGGAGCCAACGCCAATTGGCATCGAGCACAACGCTTCCTGCAACGCTCGAACAGCCACCGTTCTTTGTACATTTCTGCCAAGGGAGTTTAGGATGTGTTTCCACCGTCTGCGTGCCAACTTGCTGGCCACACACGACGGTGAGAAGGGTGAAAGAGACGAGAGCAACTTTGCGGAACATGACAGAAAGCTAGTGGGTTGAAGCAGTTGGATTGCTGCTGACTTTGATCAAAAAAGAGCCATTTAAATAGAGAGTTCCTTCGGCAAATATCCGGCAGAGTAGAAGGTCGCTGAAATAACAAGAGGTCAATGGTCATGGCGGTACAGGAAAGAGTTCGGAGGTTGGAGCACACGATGCGTGACGACTGCATCACAGTGACAGTTCGCGTGGACTACGGGCGCGCGTGACTGAGCGCACCGAAAGACCGTGCTGAGGCTAAAGTCAAATTCGTGCTTCTTTTCTTCTTTCACAGAACCGCTATGGCCCGAAACGCGTTATTTTAGGCATTCAAAACATCGACCCTCGAATCGCGCAGGAAAGCATCCAGGATAGTTCAGAAAAGGGCTCATATCCTTGGGATCATAGCGAGACTATCCAAGGTGTAACCTGGGTCTTGAATCGGCATCGAGGATAATAAGTGACAGACGACATTGCCTATCTACTTTCTCCGATATAACTGCCAGAAAGTCTACGGAGATAGACGGAGGTGCCGTTCCTTCTGCTAAATTATGTCCAATCATATCTGACGTATACTGGAGGTTGGCGGCACCCTATTACTTCCATCCCACGTCATCACTTCCGACCGTATCCTGAGAGATTACAGGCGGAAACACATCGGGAACGGATTCTTTCTAGTTTCTACCCTTGGCATAGACCACTATGTGGTCATAGGATCGTCCGCTATCGCGCACCAAAATCCGCTCATGAGGGATCTTCACTGATGCTGTGCGGTGGCTCTTCTTCCGTTCTCCCTCGGTACAACATCGGATGTCCACGGACACAATTAACGAGCCAACCATTCCACCTCCATGACCGCTGATTATGCCGGGGGAACTTACAGAACTCCCCACGGACTGCGCCATTCAGATGCCTTGGTACTGTTCGCTCACTCGAGCAGCATGCAGCGCGCATCCTTGCCTTGAGTACTGTCAAATTATCCATCTAATCCTGGCATCATCGGGTGCAAATCAATAGAAATATGCCCATCAGATATTGGGAACTGACCCGTTATCACGAGTTTTCCAGTGACTGGTCATGTAGTTTTTCCGGGACCTGGTGTCGTACATGTGCCCCACCTCTAGCCAAGATACTACGGAGAACACTCGAAGGAAATTGTGGAGAGCCAGAGCCTGGAGGCGGGGAAACCCAAAGCCAAGATACCCCAAAATTTGCAATCTACAGGAAATCATTCGGTTCACATCGAACTCGAAATTCCTTCTGGTGCAAGAATGTCCTCCAGCGCAGCGTTACTCTCGCAGCGATTTGCTACATTGTGGTTATCACTTCCTGTTTTGCGGAGCTAGATCAGTGCAGCGCCTGGCAGAGCATAACTGGATAATTTCTTGGAAATGGGTTCAAGGATGTGGATAGGTTCAGTATCCCTTAAAAGTACACGGACTGGGGCAATGTAGGCGTAGGATCTATGATTTGGGGTTGAGAGCGCCAAGACCCAGCGGCAGTGAGCAGATACAGAGGATATTCCAGCTTCCCAAGTAATGTCCCCGCGGCTTTCATTCCAACGATGAATACACGGTATAGGTTAAGGTATGTTGGCAGCATCATTTCGTCCCCTAATCGAGAATTATAGCGATAGTTTTGGCTCTTGATGTGTAGATGAAACACGATCATTTTCCAATACTCGCCACATATCAGGTAGTTCAAGCAGTGGGCCCCGCAGGCCAGCAGAAATGCTCCTAGAAGTTCCAAAAGGCAAGAAATGGACGATAAACTTTTGGTGATATCCATCTATCAACTTGCTCCCAAAAAAGAGACTTCTCAAAGGAAAATCCGGCAGCATTTTTCGAAGCGATGTTCTTGCGACACGGTGCTTCGCGCAGTGCATCGGACAACACCAGAGCTTCATCTATGATGCTGTTGATTCCAGAGCAGGCTCGCTTATACAGCCTACGAATCTCGTAGTAACTTTGAGCCATTCATGTAGGAGTATCATCTGTCCGTCGGATATCGCGGTCGCCAGAATGCAAAATGTCCACACCAAATTTACACCAAACGCCGAGATTTTTCAAGATGGAATTTCGAGACTGATAGAAAAGGAGCAGATTGGAGTGCACCTGTGCACCTCTAGGAGTGCACGAAGCGTGCAAATTAATACTTCGTATTTTATCAGTAAAATGTATCTAAGTACTGCCCATGCACACCTGGATGATGATCTTCCATAAGACCCGCTGTATCTATAAGTTACTCGCGTATACCGTCTGAAGCATTACACTCACCGTCTTTCGAAGAATTACAACCAGATTAAATTCACATTAGTTTGGCAGCGTATAATTCGAAGTTCGCGAATCGTAATTTGACATAGTAGACTAACCTTCAATGTAAACTCCTGATACATGAAATTTGATCTATCGTCGAGACTATAATTTTGTATCTATGTCGACCGGGAAGCTCGAGAAAAGGACGTGAAAACTTGGCATTGCAGTTATAATTAACTTGCGTGTATGCGGACTAGCGGTTGTACGGTACAATTTCTCACGGTTGCATGGACCCTGTTGACTTTGTCCCAGATGGCGAAGAGCATACGAAAACAACATACAACAATATTAGCACACAAGACCAAAATCAAACTCCAAACTCCTTTCGACTCCGACCGGTCTCAGCCCTCCATATCGTCACAACCAACAGTAAACTTGGATCCGATCCAAATCCTCGGCCTGACTCGTGCTCAATAAGTGAACGAACATTCAAGTTGGTTTCAGGTCTGAAGGGACACCCGATAAGCGTTGATTCAAAGCTTGATGACTCGCAGTGAGAATCCAGGGAGGACACCAATCTCTATACTGCCTTCCAGAAATCATCGTTGATCGAAATCCCTTCCCTTCAGTTGACTTCGCAGCTCTTCGCAATCCCTCCGACATATGCAGTATTTTATAGATTTTCAATGTTTATGCCTCGGCACCCATGAAACTCTTTCTTCTGTTCGTCATCACCCAGACTCTGATGAGAAGGAATAATTCCATACTTGCATCATGAAGGAGGTACCTGGAAAGTACAGTCTTCAGGCTCATCTCAATACAGGTTCTGGTGTCCATAGTTACTTTACTTTTGAATATCAGAAAGTAAGAATGTTTGTATCCTATACACTGAAGAAGGGCAATATAACGGCATCATGATCATGCAGGGCTCACTGCTCACTGCCAGTAATGCTTATTTAAATCAGCCGTCACTAAGCGAAAGACTTTACACACAGTGCCACTTTCTTTCTGTCATTCAAGTCAAGTTTAGATGACCACCGAATTTCCTCAAAGTCTCGCTTTCCTCATCGCATTCTGGATAAATGCATGGCTCCACGGTAAATGTCTACATTTTCAATCATATGCGTCTCTATTGAATAGTACTTTTATAGGAATTTATTTGACACTTTTCGTGCGATGGTTCTTCATGCGAAAGCGAAAATCTTCCATCTACTTTGTGGGAATTTGTTGGATTGGCTTCCTGGCATCCAATCTTGACTTTGGCATTAATCTCTATCTCCTGGTAAAAGGATTCTGGTTTTCACTGTCAGAGGGAGGCCCCGACTTCTTCTTTCAATTCCTGGGCAACTGGCAGACCGTCCTTCGGGAGGTTAATTACCAGACCCTCGTCAGTGTCTGCGATGCGTTCATGGTATTTAAGCTGTTTTTAATTTGCAGGTGTCAATAACTCATGGTTCCAACAGGTCTATCGTGTATGGCGTGTATGGAATCGCAATTGGTATACTACCATTGTACCCATCTTACTTCTCATTTTCGAGACGGTATTCGGACTCATGGCGCCTGTATACCTCGCTCTCGGTCGCTTCGACAAGCTTGCAATTGCTGTTAATGTTTTCCTTGGATTTAACACAGCACTTCAGGTTGTCATTACCGTCCTTATTGGCTTCCCTCTCTTGGACCCGCGCCAAATAAAACATCTCCCTTCCAAGCAACGTGCCATACGCTTCCAGCTTGTACGCTGTGTTGTGGAGTCTGGCTTCATCGTTACAGTGGCACTCATCGTCGATCTGGTGCTATTCGCCCGGAATAATCATTTCCACTGGGTACTCAACATCTCCCTCACACAACTATATGCGATCACCACTGTCCTTATCGTTCTTCGCATGAACTCCATTACAACATCTTCCAACTATTCTACAAATGGTGGGACAAATAACTCCTCCGTCCATTTCGCAGATCATCCCTCTAGTCAACGTGTGTTACGGAGTAACATTTCACAGGGCAAGACTGTCGCTATCGATTTATATGACGCCGATGCTCCTCTAGGCGACAAAACGCGGGAGATTACATCTTTTGGCCCATGTCAAGAATCATCGGAGGCGGTCATAGAAATGAAGAGGTACGAAGGCGACCGTCCCAATGGACAGCGTAGCTCACATGGAATCGCCGTACACGTCGTACGCGAAGTCTGTGACCATCTATAACGTTGCCGATCTATGTAAATCAAAACTTTCGTGTACTTACTAGTTGTTGCCATAGTAGTATCATAATAATGGACTACACTTGGATCAAAATGTTCGATTTTAGTTTCGATAAATTCTGCACCCGTACCTGATGCCGCACTGGGTACGCATCATTTTGAGCATACATACCAGGTTCAACTGTATTGGATCCCAAAAGTTGGCACAATTTAATTTCCAGGTACAGGTACTAAAGTACTGATTTCTCACTCCAAGTGGTAAGAGAAACCGAACTTAGGTCCAAGTCAAGAAATTCAGTAAATATACTGCAGGAATTTTCGCTGATAAATTGTGACGAAGATGTATCCGATATTACCTGGTAAGTCAGTACATGAGCGCCTTATATACTTAATTGTGAGATTAGGAAGGGTTAGGACGAGTATGGACGACGGTGTCACGGAGGCGACTAACAAAACGTTCCTGATCAGAGCACAGTCGCCAAATGCGCAATGCTGATAAAAAATAGCTAGGGTCGCCAACGGTCACAAGATAGGTGTTGTGTAACTATACAGGCCACATGTAATTTGTACTTAATTCTAGATAATACTTAGCAATGATATAGACGTAGAAGAGCTAAAGAACGACAATCTGGATGTTATTCCACGAGATCATGCGATGCGACATGCGGCCACCGAAGCCGAATGACGCGTACTACTATGCCAAAACATTTGTACTTATTTACAGACGTGCACGTGCACGTGCTAGCGCATTTGTTGCTGCAGCTTGCGGCCGACGATACACTTCAACTTTAATTCCAATTTCCTTGCCATCAGACTTTCAGGTTCCTGGTACTACTGTCAATCATCTCCAATTTTCTTTCAGTCTCTATCTCAGATTGAGGGTTTCATTCACTACTCAACTCCTTTGGACCTAAGGAAGTCCGACCATGCGGATAGCCGAGCTTTCGCTAGTTATCATGTACCCGAGGGCCCAATTATACCCCCGTCTACTTTACAGACTTATAAGTGGATGAGGAAAGAACGAAAGTGCTGGTTCCTATCCTCCTCCGGTCATCATTGCACCTCAAGCTATTATGCTTCTTCCACTCTCTTTTGTTACGCTTTCATTACTTTTAGGAGTGCCCGAGACAGCGGCGGTTCCTCGTGAACTTGGATCGCGGGATTCGGAGGCTGCTAGTGCGACATATAATTTTATTATTGCAGGAGGTATGTCGTTATATGTGTATTATCAATGCTCTGACTATAGTTCTGGCCTGTACTTAGGAGGTACGGCTGGTATTGCAATTGGAGCTCGCCTGTCCGAAAATCCTGCCTTTAATGTATTAGTCATCGAAGCGGGCCCTGCTCCCGACTCCATCAACGGGGATGAAGCAATTCCGGGTGTTGATTTCTTCCTCGAAGGTATGCAATTTTGACATGTATGTTTAATGTTTCGTCTGAGTTGTTATCGGAAAGGCTCCAATCTTGACTGGAACTTTACCACTATCAATCAGCCGACTCTCAATGGTCGTTCTTTCCTTTACACCCGGGGCAAATGCATAGGCGGTTCATCAGTAATAAACTTTATGTCGTTCAATCGAGGATCTTCATCGGTGTATAATCTCTGGGAGGCGTTGGGCAATCCAGGATGGAATTGGAGCACTGTGTTCCCATTCTTCAAGAAGTCCACCCATTTCACACCTCCTAATAGTAATACGTCCAATACCTCCCAAATCACGTTTGACCCTGCTTCTTACAACTCCAATGGCGGACCAGTTCAACTTTCCTATGGTAACTACGTCCAGCCTGACGACAAGTACTGGTATCCAGCCCTTCAGGAGATTGGAATCCCGAAGGTGCAAGATTTCAACGGCGGTAACGCAGTGGGTGTCGCACATCAGACTACGACGATCAACCCTGCAGACGAGTCTCGTTCGTCAGCGTACACAACATTCTACGCGGCTGCGAAAGACCGAAGCAATTTCCATGTCTTTACAAACACTATGGTCGAACGGATTCTGATACGTAGGTCTGGTCTTACCAGTATTGCATACGGAGTCAGATACAGGGATGCTTCTGGTGTCGTCAGGACTGCACTTGCCTCTAATGAAGTGATCGTGTCTGCAGGTGCTATTCAGACACCACAGCTCCTCATGCTCTCTGGCATTGGACCCAAGACGATTCTCGAGCAGTTCAATATCACCGCTTATGCTTACAATGAGGGCGTGGGCCAGCGCCTGCAGGACCACGCGGCATTCTACATTAACGTGGAAGTTCCAGCTACATTACCTACCATTGGCTATGCGCTGAAGAATCCTCTTGGCTTTCCTCAAATGATGGCCCAATACCAGGCCAATCATACAGGCCCGTTCGCATCTATGAACGGCGATGCACTCGGCTTCCAACGTTTTAGCGATTCTCAACTTACAGAAATGGGTGCAACAGCTTCATTGGCCCTTGGCAAGACATGGCCAAACCTCGAATTTTTGTTGCTGCCTGCATATAGTAATCCGGGCTTCCCGAACCCCCCTAATGCCACGGGCAACTATCTGACTATCCTCGTTGCACTCGTTTCGCCCACATCCCAAGGGTCTGTCAGTATCTCCTCTACAAACATAAATGATCCCCCCATCATTGACGTTAACTATTTCGCGACATCCGAGGACCAGAAGGTTGCAGTTCAGGGTCTCAAGAATGCTCTCGCTATTTTGCAGACCAGCTCGTTCAAACCCATATTTTTAGGAAACGATAAAATTATTCCATCGCCAAGTGTAAACACTGACCAGAAGATGCTGGAGTACATTCGCAATGTGACGACGACGATCTGGCACGGTTCGGGTACGGCTGCAATGCTTCCTCTGGCTCGTGGGGGTGTTGTTGATAGTCAATTACGCGTGTACGGCGTGCAGAATTTGCGCATCGCCGACGCTTCCATTCAACCGGTCATTACGAACCACCACGTCCAATCGACGGTGTACATGATTGCGGAACGAGTAGCCGATTTCTTGAAGACGCAATATTCACAGTAGACTTGTACCTATTATCGCCAGGCTTCGTTCATTTATGTCAAATCTATCGCACTCAATTGTCTTGCAGCAATTTATTCAGCACTGCTCAATAAGTACTTATATGGATGCTCCGGTGAGCTGTGTTTACGAGCGTCAGATAATGCAATTGCTCAACTCTCGTGTCTACTTGAAGTCTCGTTTATGATCCTCAATACATTCCCAAGATTAAACAAGCCGTGTAATTGCCTTCCAATTGAAACACAAAAACCGCAATAAAATCACCGTTGCTCCAACCAATCCCCCCGTTATAATCAGCAACTGCTTATTCGTGACCAACCGCAGCTTATTTCCTTGGATGACTGCGCTGATTGGGAAAGTTATGGAATTGCCTACGATGGATCTTATGGCAAGTCGATATCCATCGGCGAACCCTTTTGATGCAGACAACACTATGAAGTTATCCAAATTCCTCGATGTCTGCGAGATCGAGTAGGGGCACAGGATGGGCACAGGAAAAATTGGAGGCAGTGGCTGGATCTGTGAAGAAAAGTTGCTCAGCTACGTTGTTAATTCCCTTGTTTGAATTCTGGTCTGCATCCAAGAGGCGGGCTGCATCGAAAAGACCCATCGCAAAATCGTGTTCACTGCATCGGGAGGGATGTTACCCACGAGCGGAAGCCCGGAGGCGGTCCGAGTTAAAGAACCATTTGGCAACAAAGTAACTGCGCTCCCCGATATCTTCATATGTGGGTCACAAAATAGTGCACTTACCAAGGTGGTGACATGATTTGATCAGCACTACTCGCCTTAGCGTGATAGAACGGATCTGAGTTATTGCCTAAAGTTGGCAGACTATCAAGGTAGACAGTGAAGTCATAATTTGCCGAATGACCGTTGTCGAATGTGTTGGTGGAACCCTCGAAAGAAACACGCATGTTGCCCCGGTTGGTGGTATATTTGATAGGTTATGAAGGCCCTGCAATAGTAGGACACCTGGCTGATAATTCGTATCAGTGTACAGATATAAGAGCTCAGTGATAACTACACACTAGACTGAATCTCTGAATCGTAATACCTCGTAACTGGACCTTGCCATCCACTGTTTTCCAGATACGCGTAGACACTAAACAGTACAACCGAAGTAGGTGCCGCCCATTTATATGTGTACTAATAATGAATAACATCAGTTGGATAGTGAAACGAACCACTTGTATTCCGGAAGAATCGGATTGGTGGCCACCCCGCTACCAGCTGCATCTCGAGCATATCGCTGCAAGCTATCGTTCAACGATCTTCCGATAGTAAGATTAGCGAGCTGAATCGCTGCGGACTCGTCTTTCAAGACGACGGCGATGCTAATGGAGCCAGGTCCTGGACCTCCTAGAAGCATTAATAGCAGGGATAGGAAGAACGCCAGCTTGAATGAATTGCTGGAGTCCTGAGAGATGAAGTGGGTAGAGCGGTCCCCAATGCCAGATGTGAGGGTAGAGCTCAATCTGTCTGTCCAGAAGTATAGTGCCGGTGCGCTTCACCCGCACTGCCCATCCATTACTGAAGGTGTGCAAGAAAATATCGAGGACAGGGAACATAACGAGCAAGTGCTATACCGTAGCAATGATAGTGAATCCACCCTTCGCCTCGTTATATATAATATGAAGATTTACAACCACAGGGTCTCTAAGGCAGAAGGCTTAGAAGAGAATGAATACTACTTCGAGCAAGAAGAAAGCTATTTGGGCGAGAATCCCACTTGTCGTAAGGTGAGACTGGCCAAGAGAGTGTAATGGTAACGGAAGAGCATCAACAACCGCCACTTCGTTGACGAAGGCGGAGGTTGGCCTCGATCAAGGTTCTTGCATTTTTGAGCGTAAAACCCCATGGTCGTTGGAAGCTCTCCTGACTTGGAGTGTTGCGCTTAATAAAGTTGGAGGACCGGTAGCATGGAAGAAGGAGAAAGACATTTGTAACACAAAGGTTTTCGCACTGGAGCTAGGAGCGAGGTCGTCGTCAGAGAGTAAAAGCATCATTTCACCACTATCCAGGGACCAGAGATACAGGCGACGAGGACTGGTGATGGTCTGATATGGCCTGTAGCGCATGCTCGGTTGTGCAGATTTAACTTCTTGTACGTTTGGTTGTATTGCCGAGCTCGATGAAAACTTGATCATGGCGTTCAAGCCGTGGCTAGTAAATAAGAATAGCTAGATTCCATTGAATTCTTTGTAGGAAGTCAGACCGGGGACATAGTTTCGCGCCCATTCCTGGAAAAGCAGGACTACTCCAGTGGTGTAGCCCGAAAAACCGTTGCACACTTTGTGAGCAAGTGGGTTACAACAATATGTGTCTGATAATAGATGTGAGTGAAACCTGCGTACATCAGCAGTCATACAAAATTCTCCAGAAGTCTCAAGTACTTGATTGTACATTCAGAAGAGACTTCTCGACTTGCCTCGTCCAGTACAACTCGACGACATGTATAACCTCCACTTTTGCATTAATGGCTCTATGCACGCGGTGAAGCACGAAGCTGTGTCTTTTTCAATGCAAGGTGAATCTACTGGGCTGAACAGTTAAAAATGCCTTCTCGTGTAATTAGAGGGAATGGTCGAGAGCAATCAAATGCCACAACATTGCGAGAGAGAATTTGTTTTGAGTTGTTGTTGAGTCATCATGATGAGCCAAAGGCTAGTCACTGCCAATGTGGCTCTTTAGTACATGTGGTTTCAAATATCAAAGCAGAAGGCTCGTCTTATATATTGTAGAATCGCCGAACGAGCTAGCCAAGCGTTGACCGAGCATCCTATATAGCTTCAAATTCAATAATGAAAGTTCGGTTTTGGCGCAGGTTTGGCGCAGGTTCCTGAATCCTGTTCGGAATCTCCATCTCCATCACAACAGTTCGAGCAGGCTTGCTACAGAATTGAGAAAAGGTCGTTAGGTTCATCGTACATACGGGAGCCACCGCGTCTTAGCAGATAGGATACTTGTTGCGAGATAGAAATGCAGAATAAAATAATAATAAAACCTGAATAATATTGCGCATCTCGTGACTTTAAGCAAAACCGCGACGCGTTTGTATGGCTCTATTTGCCACCCCTTTTGCCGAATTTTCGCGATCGCCAAGTGGTGCTCCTTGGGTACTACCCCAACTATGATAATCGAGTACAATTACTGAAGCAGTAATCTAATTCTTCTCCTCTTCAAGGTGTATTGTATTTTCTCACTCTCTCGCTAATCTAATCATCTCTTTGTTTTTCAGTTATCCAAATGGCGGACGTATATATATTTGGAAGGGACAGCATAGCAGTGACGCGACGTACGAGGTGATAGGAAAAGGACAAAACCGGCTTCTTCGGAACAACAATTTCTTTCGATGAACTTAACTATCAAGAAAGAGTAGAAGATCGAGAATTAACCCTTGAGTAAGGTATGGAACAAAGATTTCGGGAAGAACGCAAGTAAAGGAACGGGGAGATCGGAGTAATCTATGACCATGACTTCGGAGGTACGTGCATCGTGCTATTGTTCATTTACGTTAATTCATACTTCTATGGCAATTTGGGAGGTTCGAGTCTTGTGCGAAAGCGGCCTCCATACTTGGACCCCTCTGAATAGCGACATTTATGTGATGAAGGCACAGGGAGCTGTAAATGACCTGCTTTTCCTTCATTCAGCACAATTCTTTGATCATGTGTAGCCTCCCGTTGATGACACGCCTTATGAAATGTACGACGTGAGTGACTCATCTGCAACCCGCAACGTCTCCCTCATCTCCTTGATAGGAACTCGACCCGATAAAGGGTCTGTCATCAACGTACTATTTAAATCTCGCACTTTTTGGCTCTATTGTACGTGGAAACAGGACACTTGCGTGCTGAAGGATCGGTTGCATGTCTCCCTTTCATCGAGTGAGGGAGCAGTGGACAGAAGATAAATAAACTCCCGGACGCAGGCGAAGCCCGGAGAGAGGAATTGAAGCAGGAGGAGAAAGAGGAGGAAGGGAAGAGAGGAAAAGAAGAGAGGAAAAGAAGAGACAAAAGCAGGAGGGGGAAATGCGGAGGCAGGAGGAAGATGATGAATAGCCGGACTACTGATTTATCAAAGACGACGATATCAGTGAGTGTATAGAGGCAAACTTTCTCTATAACAATTATAACAGTCTCACGTTGATGGCCTGCATAGATACTTGCTATGCTGCTTATATCCTTTGATATGCCACGTTTCGGCTTCACTGAAAACCTTTCGTTCCTCTCCAAATTATCTTACATAAAGAAGCTATAATTCTTCAATGATCCTTATACCTTCTATTCAACTAACATACAACTTCATCTCTAACATTTAGATTATCAGGGGAAATGTTCGCATGCATATACTAATTTTTCTATACACATAGCTAACCAGCACTTTAGGATTTCAGTTGCACTGCGTTGGTGATCATATGACATACATCGACATCGTTGCACGTCCCGCGATCGCCCTCCTCGATCGCCGAATCTATTTGGGTTGTGTCATGCTACATATGCACGTGCAAGATTATGGATGTGTAATGTCAATGGCTTTCATCAGGGGTATAAGAACACTCTCCACAACCTGTCTGCGTTCTTCATCTATTCCCAATATGAAGGTTACACTCAATGGCCAAGTCCTCGCCGAATCGACTGATACCATTGTCGTTGAAGGAAACCACTACTTCCCCCCATCTTCTATTCACAAATCCCTGTTCAGTGATTCGGACACGTCGTAAGAGAGCCAACTAGTGAAAGTGTCTTATGAGAAGCAACTAATTAGTCCCTCTACAGCTCTGTATGTCCATGGAAAGGGTCAGTGGACTGCCGCTATACGTCTCGGGTTGCTGGAAATACTGACGATTGCCGTAGAACAGCATCATATTACAATGCAAACGTAGACGGTAAAACCGTCAAGGATGTCGCATGGTGAGCTTATATTTTGTATCGAAGGCATTGAAGATTTGCTGACAGCACCACCGTCTAGGTACTATCCAGATACCATCACAGACAAGGCGAAACCTATCGAGGGATATGTCGCCTTCTATAAGGTAAGAGCCGTTTACTAGACTTGGACAGAGGAGTTAGGTACTGAACAGTACCTGGATTGGAATAGAATAAAGTTGCCTTCGAGTAAGGGGGTGCATGCACATACAGGAGCAATGAAAGATGACATCCAGCGAAAGAGACAATGATACGCCTTTCTGGAGAATGTATTCATGTAACAACATTATTGGATAATGGCGCAATGTAAACCTGATTCGAGAACAGAGGTAAGATGGCAGGAAAGCCGAAAGCAGAGGTGCAACATACTGGAAATGAGAAGCAGCGAATATTGACGATTATGTTTGTCCTATTGCGCCGTTCTACCACATGAACGCGTATTGCTTCAAAGTAACTGGCAGCAGTACGTCGAATAATATTGAAGTCGTGTGATGCAAGTCATGCTCACTCATTCCCAGCGCTGACTTAAGTAGATCAATGCCTCTCAAGAGATTACAAACAATCAAATTTGCTTACGAAATTGAATGATGCCGCCTTCTTGCGAGTCCTGCTGGTATCGACGAAGGGGCACGCCCACTGGCTAAGACTTCTCCTGGATGCTGGGTGCGCCGCTTAATGGCAGCGGGGATATTATCGACTGTGAAGTGCGTCCCCATATACCCAAGCCACCAGATACACGCACCCAGTATACTGCGCTCTCGTTCCAGTGCTGACGGCAATAGAGTAGGGACAACCTCTGGTCCACTTTTATCATATCCCAGACTTCAGCTTCGGGTTCTGGTTCCCTAGACCAATGGCTAATGATCACAATTCGTTGAATTGAGGGTATGGCCTTGACGTTCACTAGATGCTGCTTGACATAATCCTTGGTAAGTCGGCTGGTAAAAGCAAGGTGTGCGAGGGATGTAAATAGGCGTAAAACCTTTGGCCAAGCGGGATCGGCACCATCGAGGATGCGAAGATGGGTTATTTGACTACATAGTAGCTTCCCGTGAGGAGCAGCCGAAACAGAATACCAGAACTCCGAGGTACCTGAGAGCATTACTTCCTTCAGACGCCTATGCTTGAGCTCGGAACCCAAACAGAGTTCCAGTAGTTGGTGTGAGATGCACCGGAGGGATACGAGGTTGACGCACTTCACTAGAATTTGGCTTATTAAAGAAGGATGGCGGATGCGAAACCAGATATGATGAACGCGCAAAGCAAGGTGGGGGTTCAACTCCAGGAAATCATTGAATACGGTGACGGCACGTTTCTCTGTCAGGATGACTGGAACAATATACAGACACGGACCAGTAACGAGGTCCCTGAAAAGACGCGAAACCTCTCGAAGAGAATGGTAAGATCCTTTGGAGGATGAGGCGAAGAGGGCGATTTCGTGGAGGAGCTCAACAGGAAGATCGAAGAATTCCATATTTCAGGGTTTGCTGGCGATTCCGAGAAGGAATATGTTCTT
The DNA here is from genome assembly GCA_036937195.1 of Nidularia pulvinata. NCBI lineage: Eukaryota > Fungi > Basidiomycota > Agaricomycetes > Agaricales > Nidulariaceae > Nidularia > Nidularia pulvinata. The sequence goes on from JASFDH010000311.1 coordinate 26,178, forward strand.
AATGAATTCAAGGCGCGAGCACCTACATACTAGCAATAGAGTGATTACGGTGATCACATGGTGTGCTATTTCCGTTGCGATGCAGCCCTGCTTCTACTACAGACCACTCTCAGGCTGATCAAATATCACAAATATCACACAGACAGACAAGGATTGCCACGTCATTTCTGGATTATTTCTCTTCATCTCTTGCCATTTAAATTCATAAATACGCGAGGATAGTGTTACACATAACATATGTGTGTTTTAATATTTCTTTAGTCTCAAATAAGCTAGCTACGCGTCTACTACGATCTAGTTTGCATCGCTCTAATGACTCTAGACTGGGATTAGGCTGGAAGACGGGTTAAGAATAGCCGGTTCTTATTTGTTCTTGTTATGATATTCCTTCTGCTTGAAAATGAAAATTTCCTCCCTTGATTATCGACCTCGACGTTCATGACAATCTTCATCTTTAAACTTTTCTAGCCACCACTTCGCAAAGTGTGCAAGCTTATGTATAAGCGACACGGAAGGATTCCTCCTTTACACTGTTAAGGATTTCAGCGCTACGTTGGCGCGCCATCCTCTAGTTCTGCTTTGCCTTGTAGACAGGTGCTGGGTGCTAATAGCTTTGCTTGTATGTTCCACCATTTACACTCGATACTTCCTGTTTCCCTTGAGGACGCACTCAGGCATCGGAGTATTTCTTCACCTTTTCGCCTTTTCTTTGTCCCATGAACATAGTCAAGGCCCCAGTACCGCGTTTTCATCAACGCATGTACCTATACTTGGGGCCTGTTACGTTCGTGGAAGATAAATCGGACCTGCTTCCTTGCTGCTCGTCTTCGTTTTGAGGATGGGTGGGTCCACGAGGAACGGATCTTTGCAAGCGTCTCTTCAGAGTTGAGCGTGGCAATTTGCTAGCTTTTTGGTGACTTGTGCTGCGCTCGTAGTTTTGAGACATACATTTCTATCTTCCTCTTCTTACTTTTCTTTTAGGAGTCTCAATGTGTCTTCATTGTATCTTCGGCAATGTTTTTTTATCGTGAAACCTTTCCATTACAATGTAGCGACACATGATATAGCTCCTAACAAAATATATCTATACTGAGATTAATTGTACATTTCAATCCAAATCATTCAGCTCTTCGTCTACGCATCCATCCAACATAACCAGAAATCCAAAAATCCTACAGCAAATGCACCGTCCATGCTCTAGAATTCATCATCTTCCTCGTCCCAGTCCACGCTCTCCATCGCAGCCTCGCCGTCGTCGAATAACTTGTCGAGCCCGGTCAGCGTCTCGAGGTACTTCTGGTCGTTGAAT
>JASFDH010000312.1:0-27484 GCA_036937195.1 Nidularia pulvinata
CCCGCCATGCCTCCCCCGCCCTTCCTCCCCGTCCTCTTTTCCCACTCCACCCCGCCCACCGACCGCCCCCGCGTCACCCTCACCTTCGCCCAGTCCCTCGATGCAAAGATTGCCGGGCCCAACCGCACCCAGCTCATCCTCTCCGGCAACGAGAGCATGCGCATGACCCATTGGTTCGCCGTTCCCGCTCCATGCTCTGCCCTGCCCTGACCCGCCCAGGATGCGCACCATGCACGACGCCATCCTCGTCGGCATCGGCACCGCTCTTAACGACGATCCCCAGCTTAACAGTGCGCGTCTCCCCTCGTGCCGTTATCCCCATTAACGCGTCCCAGCACGCCATCTCCCCGCGCCCGCGCCGACTGAGCCGCGCCGCCATCTCCCCCGTCCCGTCATCCTCGACTCCCACCTCCGCCTTCCGCCCACCTGCAAGCTCCTCGCGAACCACAAGGCAGGTATCGGGCGCAGACCGTGGATCGTCGCCATCGATAGTAAAGACGCGGACTGGCGTGCACGCTACGACGCCCTCGAGCGCGCAGGCGCCCGCATCGTAGCTGTAACCATCGATCCCGGCTCCGGCATCCCCGTCCCTGCCATCCTGAACGCCCTGCACGCCGCCGGCATCAACTCCGTCATGGTCGAGGGCGGTGCGCGTGTCATCGAGTCTTTCCTCGCCGCCTCTCAGGTTGACCACCTCGTCATCACCGTCGCGCCCACCTTCGTCGGCGACCACGGCGTCGCGTACTCTCTCAAGCACGTGCCCCGCCTCAAGCACGTCCACACCGAACTCATGGGCAACGATACCGTCATCGCACTGGCAGCCGGGTAATTGCGAGCAAAACAATTGTATTGCCTGCGTGTCTATATCAACGAATGTGCTATATTCAACCATAACCACGAGAGTGTAGATAACTGTTAAATAGTTCAATATGTCTTTGTACAACCCAGCGGGTACGACCCTTCATTTACGGGCACGCCCTTCATTTGCGGGCTTACTCCTCCTCGGACGATGGCGTGTCATCATACAACAGCACATAGTCTACCGCCGCCTGGCTCTGCGCAACCGGAGGTGTCCCCGCCGGCCTTTCCACAGACGTAAAGTGCGACCGGCTGTCCTCCCACAGCACATTGTCCTCGTCCGACGATGCCGACGACGACGGCATGCTGATCAGCGACACCGACGAGCTGTCAGACCCATTCTCCGACCCTTCGAACGTGTCCTCGTCCTCCGTGTTCGAGCGCACCGTCACTACTGTCGATGCCTGCTGCTTGGTAGGCGAGCCCGAGGTCGATTGCGCAGCGTGTGGCATGATGATCGCCGACGACGCGAGCGACTCGTCAGAGCTCTCCGAGTGGTTACTCACCTCCGCAACGCTAATACTATACGCAAGTCAGCAAATGTTTTGCAAACATTTTTCATTATAAAAAAAAAAACTCACTCAATCCAAATACTATCCCCAAACAACTTCCCCTGCTCGTCCCTCAACCTCCAATATCCAATATAACTCCCGGGCGCATCAGGCGCCTTCAGCTCGCCCGTATATACATCCATCTCCTTCCCCGGCTCCACCGCGCCGACCTTCACAGCTTGCGGAGCCGTCCCATCCACACTGAGGGGCTTGCCCGCCATGAACACCAGCTCCGTGCCCTCAGGCCACGCGCGCTCCCCGTCGTTCACCATCCGCCAGCACTTGACGAACTCCGCGCCCGGGGGGAAGATCTGCCCGTCGCGCACTGTAATGTCTGCGACGAATACTGCCGAGAGCGGTGCTGGGGCCACAATAGGTTCAGGCGCTTTGGGCTTGGGAGGCTCAGATACGAATTCCTGTCTGGTTTTTACAAATTCGGGTTCTGGGTTGGTCGAAAGCGGGGAGGTCACCACCGGCTCTTTGTCTGACGTGAAGGACAGCCATAGCTTCGCCGCTGGGAGGATCTCCACCTCCGGCTCAGGATCATCGAAGGGTGACTTGGCTGGCACGGGGGACTTGTCGTTATTGTTGCTGGTAGTGACCACCTGCTCCTCGGCCTCGTCGTCAAAAGGCGACTTGGACGGGAGAGATGACTCGATGATGCTGGAAGAGGTGGACTGGTACCCATTCAGCAGCGCAGCAAGTGAGTGGCTGCTCAACACGCTCGGGAGCCCGCTCGCACGGCGTTCCTCCATCTCCGGGGGAGTAGAAGATAACGTCGGCGGGCGGTTGAGTAGTGCCTCCTGTCCGGTCAAAGGCGACGACGTAGCACCGAGGTTCTCATTGTTGACAGGGGGAGGCGCGGGCACCTCGTCCCCAGATGGCGTGCTAACCCTCAAGGAAAAAAGTTTCTCCATTAGATGATGCAGGTCGTTGTTCTGCCTGTTCCAAGGCGCCGACGCAATCTCGCGGGACATATCGCCGTCCTTGCGGGCCGCAGTCTCATCAGGGGGTGTGTGGAACGCCGAATGGGTCAGCGGGCCAGGCACATCGAACATGGGCAGAGTTGGGGGCGCGTCGGGCACGCTAGACACTTCGCGCACCGAGGAAAGCCGGTCGATTAGGTGTGTGCCCATCGAGGATGCCATGGTCGTGGTGGTAGTCGGCTGGATGTACTGGAACCGCGGGCGTTCAGGCACAGGAGGACGTGGCGGCGACGGGGTCCGCAGGAGCGGGTAGCTGTCCTGGAAGAGCGGCGTGGGCTCGCCGGGCTCGAAGAGGGACTGGCGGGTCGCAATGGGGTCCAGGCGAGGGGGCAGGATCGACGGAGAGGGCCAGCGGTTCATAGAGACGGGCAGTGCCGGGGGAGAGGGAAGAGGACGTGGCTCCTCCATGATCGTAGGGATGATTGGGGAGTGGAGCCTGGTCTGCTCGACGGGGAAATAAAACGGAGACGGCGGGGCAGGTGCGGGCGATGGTGTCCTGGTCCTCATGCCTGCGGAGGGGTTGTGCATGTATCCTCCTTCAAATGCAGGCGATGGAGAAGCCGTCCTGTACGACAGGCGCGGGGAGTCCGGTCCATTCACGGACGGTTCCTTCTCTGGCACTGGCTTGTTGATAAGTTGTGTTTGGCCAACGCGATAGACAGTGGGGATGACAGTTTCGACGGTCTTCATCTTCAATAACGGGTGGTTATCCGGGTGCACAGGGATAGGCAGAGCCTCACAGTTGGCGCAGAGGTCGAAATCAGGACAGTCAGGGTGCATGCACTGCAAAAGGATTCAAAAACATGAATAACGTCAGAATTAGAAATCGATTGACCTTGTAACGAATACCATAAATCGTGCTGTTGCAAGCTAAAAGAAGCGAACATTAATATGGAACTAAGGAGGCAGAAAGTACAAATATCCACCATCGCAGTTGGCATAATGCATGGCGCGACTGACGGCACTTTGACGCTATAGTTCCATAGTGTTAGCAGCGTCAAGGAAAGTAGCAAACTAAACCGCTTACGATGAAGTCGGCAGGCTTGGAAATCTTGACAAACGAATGCTTGGGATGCTGCTCAGGTGTAATGCTGTTATTCGAATAGACATTAGAAGATGACCACGAAAGAAGAAGAAAAAATACCTAAAGCAAGAGTTGCAAGTATCGAAGTCAGGACAGCCGAGACATTTCTGAGGCAGAGGATTAGTTTATAAGACATGATCGATGAAATACAGGACGTACATAACGGTCGCCTTCGATGGCCGAGTCGCAGAGGTCACATCTAGCCAGATGAATAGCGGGTGCAGCTGCAGCAGTGGGAGGGGCAGGCTCTGTATTTGCTCTAGGGGTTTCGCGTGATCCCTCGAATACCGTATGGACGATGACGCGGCCTGGCTCCGTGATCTCGAAGAATTCATGGAAGGGGTTGTGACGTTCCGCTGATCCCTTGGAGATGCATGAGGTGCAAAGGTCATAATCTACAGCGATAAGAGGTGAACGTTAGGTGGCAATAGCGGTACGGGAAAGACACTTACCAGGGCAGTCGAGACATTTGTGTCTAACTCCTTCGATCGTCAGATCGCACATGTCACACACGATCCCTCGATGAACCACCAGAGCAGGAACGTCCTCCTGAGCTGTCGGTACCTCCGCACAAAGGCCCTCCGGACGAGGAGGAAGAGCAGGTGGGGGCGTAGGCACACGAGGAAGCAGAGGAACATCTGGAGACAAGTCCATTGCCGGCGTGAATGCCGATGGAGGGATGAAAGGCACAGGCGCCGGAGTACGTGTACTAGCACCATTGAATGGCTGTGTCAGCGCCGGTTCAGTAATCCAAGGTGGAAGGCGAATAAGATTGCCTGGCATCTGAGGGTACATGGGAGGCATGGGCGGCATGGGAGGCCACATCATCGACGTATTATTCATGCTCGGGAACAGCTGAGAGCTATCTGGCTGCGTCCGCAGTTTCATGACATGATTGTCCATACTGCCAAGGCAGAAACCGGGATACCTCGTCGAGCTATGGCATGGTGCGCACTATAGAGATGCTTTAGAAACGGCGTGTCGTGTGACTATGCAATTGAAGGACGCACCATGATAATATGACAGTTCTCGCAAGAATACCAAGGACCTACATTTCTTCGAGCACACTTGGAACAAACCAGGGGCGGAGCGGCTGTGGAGTAAGGGTTCTCCACAGCCGGGCTACGCGCCGAAGGAGGATTAGATGGAGGCATCGACGGGGGTCCAAATGCACTGAGCAGCAGGCGATTAAGGTCAACCTGGAAGTTCGTCAGGAGAGTTTGCACTTCAGCCTTGGCATCTGTTACAGAGCAGCAGGTATTAGAGCCGGATCTGGGCTGCGCCTCGTGATGGCGCGGTTGCTGCTGCTGCGGGAGAGGGGATGTAACAACTCCTTGATTAGATGAAGGAAGTATGGGATCAACGTCCATTGGCGCTTGCGGAGGCATGAAGTTAGAGGAGAAGATGATGGGAGGAGGAGGAATGTGAGACACTGAAATGGGCGGAACAGGGTGAGACTGCTGACGCGCGTCGACACTGTGTGACGCTATATTGTCTCGGTTTCGAGCAGTCTCTCTCGTCCAGAAATTATGGGTAGGCATGAACCTCGTGTCTCGCCCGATGCCGATCGGAATCTTGTGGTCAACTACAGTGAACTTGAGGGAGGCGTTGGGCCAAGCACGACCTTTGTGGAGCTGAATGCACCCGTTGTAGTCGTCTGCAGAGTGGACCTCGCGAGCAAGAAGAATGCGGGGTGACTGAGAGGCGTCCGGGGAGAACAGAACCTTGGAGAGATAATAGGTATGGCTAATGGGAAATACACGGTAAAGCTGTGAAGCCGCGATAAGCAGGTAGGACAGCAATGGAGGAATCGAGAGATACTGACTTGTTGGGAGAGCTGATCAAAGGAAGGAAGGGATTTGCATTCTGGGAAGGAGAGCTTGCGAGTCTCGCTCTTGTAGGTAGCTTTAACAGTAAACATTGGGAACAAGACTAACAAGTTGGCTCGATGGAACAGGCGAGTGCCCCGCAGTCCCAGCCCACTCTATTTGTAAGGCAGTGAAGTCACGTCACGCTCCCTATCTTCGCACGCACCGCGACAACGCCGCCGGCGCCTGCGGTCAGTCACTATGACTCCTGAGCTTAGGCGCTTGGGCTTGTCCTCTTGTATAACTCACTCCCCCCTAGTAGTTAAATAACGCGTGTTATCATGACTAGACTGTTCGCCACTGCGAAGACAGTAAGCAATAGCCAGAAATAAACTTCTACTTGTCAATCACCTTGGACTGTCGATCTATCATGCATCATCCTTTGAATCTTTTCAACGTCGCTGGATCCGGCGGCAGCAAAACCTCGTGTCTTCTACATCTCGGCGGGCTGCGAGGGGCTGCGGCGTAGCCATATCGTATCGTGGTGGCGCTTTGACTGAAGCCGTACGCATGTACAAATGAGGTGCGGTGAAGCAGACTTTATTGGTTGGTTTTATTGCTCGTGCTGTCCCATCTTCGAAGCAGAATCGACCTTTTCATATGCTAATCATCAAGCAGAGCCTATTTGATAGTTCATAGCATTGTGCAAACCGGGGTGCGACTATATTCCATCAGGTTGTTCTTCCACGACTGTACGCAAGCCGCTCCACCGCCATATTTTACTTAGGGAAGAACTTCCTCGACACCTAGCAACGACAACAGGGTTATGCGCATGAAACATACAGTAGCCGTCTTCCAATAAAACATGCATACCATTTCCGATGTTCACCTGAATCTTGGAAGCACAACTGGGGTTGCAACTTGGCTCCTTCACGCCTGACGTGCATACTGACTCGGACGTTCACAATTATTTCGCACTCCTCGCGCATTGATCAACAGTAATAAATTGCACGAAGCGAAAGGTGAGGCGACACTCAGAAATGCTCCGAGAGAACGCAAGTATATGCCCCGTTGAATCGCCCCAATGTTCAGGATTTACCATTCTACTTGGCATCACGCCGAAATCGATGCTGTAATGACATAAGTATCATCATTGAACGCAATCTTTACTTTTTCACGTTCCAGACTGTTGTGAGTCTCGTGAGGTCTTGTGCTTTCAAAGGTACTAGTATTCAGGCACTTCATTTGGAAAACATACGCTCAAAATCTATAACAGTGACTTTAAGCTAATTACGCAGGCACGACTTCCGTAATTGATGCCCATCCTCTGGTCCCCGATTACGATAGTTAGCAAGAACGGTAAGCAGAATGGACGATCTTTTGACATACCTGGTTGCATTCACCTTCTTGATCTTCAAGCCACCGAGTTCGACCATCTCCTGTAACTGCGGAAGAGTTCGCTCAAAGGCTGGAGAAAAATAAATTTAGAGGAATAGAATTTTCTTCGAAGATAATAATCTGACCGTTGCAAAGAGCGGTAAGGGCCACATTAATCTGGTGCTGGATCCGGCTAGCCTCGCCAAAATCCACAGGAATAAATTCAGGGGGAGGGACGGGTTCGTACATATTCTTATCAGTCTTAGATAATGATTCAGCGAGTGATTGGTTTTGTGCAGGTACAACACCCGGTTGAATAACCGTATCGATGATCAAAAGGCAACTCTATTTGTGGGCGGAAAAAATCATTTTCATGATCGGACATGTCCAGGAAGAGGGACTTACATCTTTGTTGAGAACATCACGGATGTGCCGCAGCATTTTTGCGCCTGCAGGACTTGAGAACCCCAAAAAGCAATTACAGAAAAGAATCACCTTCTTCCGTACTCCAGTCGTGAAGAACTAGTGGACTTGACGTAAGCTCCAAGAACATAAGGCACACTCGGAAAAGACCTGCCTCGTTGCATGACGAACACATACTTGCCCTTGCGTTGCTGGGGTGTGAAAAAGTTCTGCGCTTCAAAAGTTACGCGGTCGGACAAGCCCTTTGAAGCAATGAAGGTTTCAGCAGCTTCCCGGGTCTCAGGGAGATCTTGAACAATAAATTTCTTGATCTCGGGATATCTATGTGCCACGGGTGGATATTTTTTAAAATAATACGCAGAGAATTATGAATAAAAGCACACTTTACAGCGAGTGAGCAGCAAAGAGTGCCTTGACCTCCTCCGACGTCGACAATGGCATCCTTTCCTTTGGAAATCTCCCCCCAAGGGAAATCAGCGGCGACACCAGGATCGGAAGTAGGTCCTACAGCACCCATGCTGAAGAAATCAAGAGAACACCATGAGCGATCCATTTAACGCCTTCAAAAATGACTTACGAGAGACCAAATTTCGCCGCCTCTTCGGGGTCTTTGGTGAGCCATCCGCCTGCGCCGAAGAAGGCAACATCCGTGTCGTAAGAGAGTTGGAATGCCGTATGGAAAGGATCAGTGTTCTTGCGGAACTCAGGATCAGGATGGTTTATCATCTTCGGGAATCCAACAGTGACTTTATTGAAAAGCTCGTTCCTAAATCCATGGGTGTTAAATACGCTAGAAGTCAATCAAAATGAAGACATACATGTAGGTCGAAAGATGGAACCCAGGTTGGTCTTTCTTGATTAAGTTGCTGAGCCTGTTATTGGCAAAATATCCTTGCTTCGGTTCTCTGAACCATCCCTGAGTGATCAGTAAACGCAACACTCGTTCTGTAAGAAATTGAAGTCAGGAGACAGGTGTTGAGCCAGAGTCGAATAAGCGCATACCCAGCTTCAAGCCATCGAGTCCTGTCTTCTCAGAAATTTCTTTGATGCTCAGCCCGCCCTCGGAATCTCCGAGAACGCTCGCTATGCCAGTTTCAGCAGCCAACCGGACGCTGGCAGCTTCAAGGGTCATCCATGAATTTGCAGCGAGAGCATCATAAGGTGACTGAATCAAAGATTTCAAGAGGCCCTGCGTAGCAGACATTAAGATAAAGTGAGATCCGAGTGATATTGGACTCACAAGACTAGCAAGTGCAACCCGCCGGGCCTCATAAAGAGCGGGAGTCGGGAGGTACGCTATGTCATCAATAGGATGCGGCTTGGAAGTATACAGAGACGGCTCAGAAAAATTCTGGGCGGCGAGCTCAGCTTTGAACACGTCGATTGCACTATTCAGAGTGTTTTGAAGACTTGTAAGTTCGGAGATAGACATGCTTCACTAGTGGGGTGAACCCTCTTCTGTCCGATGATTTTATTCGCTGTGGGTCCTTCATCGTGAGGCGCCCTTCGTTATTTGATAATGTGTTCACCATCCCATATGTCGCGATAATCGTCTGATGCGAGAAGAATTACCGGCAGTCGGGATACTGATCCTGCGAACCTGAAAGAATATTCCCTGGTGAGGAAGGGATCATAGAGGGTGCAGTCAGCCTCGCATAAATGGTGGTGACATCGGCTCGCTGGGTTGAAAGGAAGCACTAAGCGACTTCGAATACTCGCTTTGATTTAGAGCCTATCATTGGTTGCTGGCTAGCACCACTGAATATACTCAGTTGATTATTACGTAGAACCGTTCCCTTCTAATGTGCCATAGACTGACAGCACAAATTTTTAAAGTATTAACCGTGAAAGCATCCATACATAATAAAATTCCTCAGGCCTTCAGGACCTTCAAGTTGAATAGATTGACGAGAAAAACTGGTCTCCTGGGTCATCGATAAGTGGAATAGTCAGGACACATACCCCATTTAGTTTTTTTTTTTTTTTGAGGTTGCCAACAGTTACAAAGAAGTCAAACTTCGGAAAAAACGGGGCGAGTAAAACCAATTGGGAATGCCAAAGATTGGGCCACACTCGAAGATGAGTCTGACGATAGAACGTGGTCTTGAGTACTGAGGTGCGTACCATTACTCTTCAAGGCAGCTCCAATCCTTGAAATCCAGAAGGGATATGTAATCGATGACGGACGTATCTTCACTGTTCAGGATCTTGGTCTACCAGCGGTAAGTTCGTCAACCTCCAGGAGATTTAGCAATGAAGTCTTGAAGAAAACTGCAGTTGATCTAAAACTTGAAGAGTGTCAAGAAAGACCTAAAGGCGATATGTATGTTGACGCCGGAGTTGCCGGAGACCATGACCATCCTGCTCATATGGATGCACAGGGTTGTTTGTATGTGCGTGCAAACGGTATGATCACAAATACTATACAATAGCATGAAATCTTAGATCTACGATCTATGATGCAAAGCGAAAATTTGCATCCGACTCTGTATATCACGGTTCATCACCCACAAAATAAACACAGGCTGCAGCAATGCCGCGGCGGAATAACATCCATCGTGTTGCAAATGTGCACAATTTTCTATTATTTGACGGTAGCACTGTGTTGTTACCAAAAGGTTGTTGCATAGATTCCAGTCACTTTTTTAATTCCGTTCTTCACAGTTGACCTTATTGGTTCGAATTCAAATCGACTCTGTTCAAAACGTCAAACATGTAACGGGGATCCAGTTTTCGGCGTGATCGGTTCTGTATGTACCTGCAGCAGGGATCATATCTTAACCATAATCGTACGCTATCCATTCAATCCCATGCCAGACCCTTCAGGTAAACATTCACGGACTGACTAGTACTTATGTACCAACTTAGTGACCTTCAACTTGTGGAGACCAAGGAGTAAGCGTTTAGATCAAAATCAATATCTCCGTGATTTTGGTCAAACTTCTGTGGAAACCATATCGACCACGTTTATCCACTTTCCGAGCCTGAACTTTCTCCTCAATTTTGAGGGCAGACGGCGACCTCTAAGCGAAGCTCAACACGAAAGTTATTTTAATCCTTAACACCATTCTGCATATGACCAAACACATAAAGCGTTAAAAGGCAACAGTTAGACCAGCCCATCGTCACCTTGCACATCCGAATTCTGGTCCAGTCTTGTTATAATTCCGTCGCCGCTATGGGCGAGTTCGACAAAACTGTTGGTACGTAATTTTATTGGAGCCCGTCAACGCCACTATTTCTGATCTTCTATTCGTATTCTACAGGCGTCCTCTTGCTAGGCATTTTCTGTGCGTCGCCTTACCTTATTTGATGGCCTATTTTCTCATTTGCCTGAATCCTCTCTATAGTCAATACTTATCTCTATGGGCTCGTGACATACCAGTTCATGATTTATCACAATACTCGTAAGAGATTTCATTTTTCACATACTTCATATTTATGTCGCTTTTTAAGGATTCAATGACCCTATCTGGATCAGGTAATCGCATTTCTATCAATGCTAGTTATGCGGATATTGACTCGTTAAGCGCAGGATTTTTGTGGGTATACTCTTCATTACGGACACAGTTCACAGTGCCGTGTATGTCGCTTTACACACTTTCGCACATTAGCTATGTACTAATTTCTTCTCTATAGTGCGGTGTATGCTGCATGGGATATGTGGTATGTAGTATAATTTCGGAGTTCATTAACAACTTGAATTGCTACTGATGGGGGAAAAGTGTGAATAATTATGCAAATCCAAGTAGCCTCGCATGTACGTCTACATTTTCGGTTACAATTTTTTATAATGCTAATGATGCGATAGTCGTTAGTTGGACAATTCCATTTACAGCCATTGCAACCTCCGTAGCTGCCATCAGCACGCAGTTTTTCCTTGGATATCGGTTTGTTTCCTTTGTTGAAGCACTTATTTCACATAATTAATGATCTGAAAGTGTCCTTCTGATGACGAAGAAGAAGCTAATCGTTGCTATTATTGGTCTTTTCAGTATCCTGGGCTTTATTTTCGGAATTTACGCAGGAATCAGATCAGGTCTTATTAGAGAGTAAGCGGTAAATTTCAACTTGAAAGAAGGACCCAATAATGACGATTATCTTTATTCTCAGGGTTGCAAAATTTGGCCCCTTGGCACCCTTCGTGATATGCTGGCTCGGATTTCAAACAAGCGCGGATCTCATTATAACATGTCTGATATTTTATTATTCAAGCTCATACGATGCTGATGATAATATTTCTTCAGTCGTGTTGACCTATGTGCTTGGTCGTTCGCGGACAGGTTTCCACAAAACAGACACAATCATTAACCGACTAATTCGCGGCGCTGTTCAGACTGGTCTCTTTGCCTCTATATTTGCATTGGCGGATCTCTTCAGCTTCTTGCTTCATCGCGATACTAATCTTTACGCAATGTTTGCGTTCCCCATTGGGAGGATTTACACCAATGTACGCCATCCATTTCATCCATTCGCTGAGCCAAGACAGACTAACCTTTCGTGACATTTTATAGACAATGCTGGATACTCTAAATGCTCGGATTGAATTGAAAAACTTGAATTCGACGATTGACGTTGACTCAGAGGTAAGTTGCACACCGTCCATCCTATCACACATTGGGTTGTCTCAAAGACTTGGTGTACGTTTAGAGTAATGCGAACGCTATCAGGCTACAAAATCACAGTAATTCTATGGCAGGTCCGACTATTCACTCCATTCATGTGAAGCACGAGGTCGTCACAGATGCACCCAGTGAACGCGATGAAGACGCGAAGTATGGAGCATCGTCGGATGTCTATGTCCATCCTTCCAGAATGGCTTGATGTTAACATCACTTACTTGGTTGTCTATCATTATATGTTCAGATTGGTGTCCAATGCAAAATAGAATCAGCGCTGCGGAATTTGGAAGATTAGATTTCAAAAGTTGCTGCCAGTGGAGAAGTCGGCATCCAAGTGAACCTTGAAATGTCAAAGTCTGAAGCTTTTATATACAATGCGGCCCGGTTACCCGGCAATATAGGCGGCCCGGAATTGGCCCGAGCAAAGTACCTACGCCGTGCTGGACTTGGCTTCTTTCAATAACATCGACCGATTTTCATCGGCGCACTCAAGCCTCTCCATCCCCCAATCGTCCATGACCTTGATCAATGATGATTCAGAACAAAGCCATTCACACTATGATCTATTGACGACGACGCGTTTCGACCCCCTTCTGCTTTCACTCAAATGGAACGACGATAGAGAAGGGCCAACATCCCTACTTCTCTTGCCCTATCATCACGACCGCCTCCTTGACGCCGGAGAGAAGCATGGCTGGGGAGATGTGAAAGAAACTCTGAATTACGATGCTGTCAAGTCTGCATGCCAGGATGCTGTCTCCGCATCTCGCGAAAAAGAGAGCTCGAGCGCGTATCGGGTATGCGTCGATGATAGTCAGTGTGCAGTAATATTGACATACTGAATTAGATACGCGTATGTCTATCGAAGGCCGGGAATTTGATTGTGTCTGCGTCTCCTGTATCGCCTCTGACCTTTGATCCAACCGTGGCAGCATTCTTCAACCCCGAGACTGACAACACTTCTCTCTTTGGCCCTGTTCTTACCATACACATCGACACGCAACCGACTGTGCCCAACCTCTTTACAACGACTAAAACTACCAATCGCACTATCTACGACGAAACAAGGTCGCGGAACGGAGTACCTCCTTTGTCGAATCCCGCCGGAAGAACATCAGATGTCCTCATCTACAATACAGAAGGTCTCCTTATGGAGACTACAATCTTCAACGTCGCGTTCTATCGCTCATCTCGCTGGATAACCCCATCGACTTCCACTGGTTGTCTTCCTGGGGTACTCAGGCGGTGGCTGTTGGAGCAAGGTCGCATCGAGGAGGATACAAGCGGCATGCTCACGAGAGATAGCATTAAAATGGAGGATTGGGTTCTTTTGTTCAATGGAGCTCAAGGCTGCCGTGTAGGCAGAATCAGCTAGTCGGGTAGGATATATATGATAGGATTGCGGTCCCAACTCTCCGTCGTCACATTAACAGATATCTAGAGTACTTTTGACTCAAGGGGATCGATATGCACGGAGGGCGTAGTTATGTTGTGCGATCGAGGCGCACATGTTTGGATATTCCCTAGGAATTTCGTGTTCTGGTCCCACTACACATCCACCTCCATCTCATCGTCATATAGGCCCATACCATCAAACATCCCATCGTCCATCTCCCCGACAATGTAATCCACGACATAACTTTCCTGCAGCAACCTTTCCATCCTCGATAGATGCCTCTCCGTGTAAGGTATAAGTGCGTCTACCAACTCCTTCAACGCTGGACCACGATTTGCTCCATTGTCGAGTGAGTTCTCGCTATCTGCGAAAGCAGCCTCTTGTAGCTCGTCTCCAAATGCCTTAATTACATCATCAGCAGACCGCAGCTTGACCACTGCGAACAAAATTGTTTGGGCAACTGTGCTTGTCTTCGCATTCGTGTTCCAGTCCCGCACGTAGCGAAGCAATTTAGCGAGCTCGGATCCTTCAAGTGTTCGAATGACTTCGTCGACTGAATAGTGTCCGGTAATAGATCCGTCGGCAGGTTTCTCTACTCTAGAAGAGATATCTTTGAACAGCGACAGTAATCTGCCTGGTTGTTCCATAGCGAGAGCGAGCTGAATTGCCTTTTTGTAGTCATTCAACGAGAGATAGTTGAGGAAATCTTGATCCCTATGACCGAAAATTAAGCGGATATTTTCGGCAGATATGATATCACCCAACTTACTTCAAGACTATCTCAGCTCGTTTAGATTCTTTTGCTGCCTCCTCTTCTTCAGTGCAGTCTTCCCAGAATGTGACCACAGAATCAGCAGCTCCAGAAGCAATTGTCCGTTCGTCTGAGCTGACTGCCAAAGCCCACACCTAAGGTTTGAGCTAAATATTTGTTATAAGCAAGCCATTCGAAACAACGTACTTTATCTTCATGATTGTCTAAGGTTGCTACACACTCTTCTTCTCTGATATTCCAGAGCTTTACCAAGCCGTCTGAAGCAGCACTCACCAGCTGCATACCCATGTTAAGGAAATCAACTCTCAAGACCGAATTTGTGTGTCCTTCGAACGTCTTCAGACAAGAGAAGTCGTCCAGGCTCCATAGCTTAACAGTTTTGTCGCCGCTTCCCGTGGCAAGGACTCTTTCTGTCCGCCCAAATCGTACCGTCCACACGCCTCGTTTATGACCTTTGCAAGTCCCGATCAATTTAAGCTCTCCCCGTGCGCCTCCTGCCCCGAGACTGTAGTCGATTTCATAAATCTTGGCCGTTCGGTCTTGGGATCCGGAGACCAGTAAGCGATCATTGGGAGATACATCAAGCGAGTTAATATCTTTCTCATGGGCTTTGTGAGTAGTCAGGCTCTTGCAGCGTACGACGCTCCCTTCATCGTCGTCATGACATATATATGGAGCCTCTGATAAATCCCACATCTTGATCGTCCGGTCTTGGCTTCCTGTAAACATAAATCGAAGTTGCTGGGAGTCGCTATCGGATGATTTTCTTGACATGGCAATGGCTCCGATACTCTCAGCATGTCCTTCGCAGATAGCCACACAGCCATAGCCCCATTGACCCTCCTCATACTGAAGAGGAGCCCAGAGTCTCGCTGAACGGTCTTTACTGCCGCTAGCAAGCACGCGTTTGTCAGCGCTATGATCTAAAGCCAGCACAATTTCGGAATGGCCGTCAAGAAGGCGCGCATCCAATGTTTGTGTTGAATAGACGCGAATGAGTGAGGAGTTTGTAGCCAGCGCTAAATGTGAATCGATCTGGGGTGTGATCTCCGTAGTCGATGCCAGGCGCGGAGTAAGGAAAGAAGCATCAACAATCTCATCGTTGTACCCGATGAGTTGCTGGATTAATGATTGTGTTGAGAGCGAGTAGAAGATGATATTTTGATCAGCATGAACACAGACAACCGTTGAGGTCAGAGGGAGGTGCCTTCGACAGATTAAGGCGCGCTATATAAACCAATGAAAAGAAGAGACTCACAAAATATCCACAATTTGCCTCTGCTCTTCTTGGTCGTCGGAAATTCGGCCTTGCTCTTTGCCGAGACTGAATAGAACCTTCCCTTCCCGGCCATCCCAAATTTTCACCACGCCCTTCTCGCCTCCAGTATAAAATCTGAGTCTGGAGGAGGCCATTGAAGCCGAAGCCCCAGTTAAATCCTCTTCAGGGCTCAAGAAACCAACAGCTTCAACCCTTTCCAGCACAGGGATTGTCTTCGCTAGAGTAGGGCCGGAGGCCTTATCTTTTCCCTTTCCCTTTCCTTTCGACTTCCCCTGATCGCGGTTTGAGGAGAGGTCCCAGATGAAGACTACAGAATCCCTCCCACCGCTGACGAGCCATTTCCCATCTTCGGAAACATCAAGGCCACGAGGTACCGAGACGTGGCCTTCAAGTACAGCTTCAGCTTTAGAGCCTCCCCCAGAACCAGACGCTCCGCTAGTCAAGTTGAATATCCTGATGCGAGTATCAACGGAAGCCGTGAAGAGACGCATTGTTTTCTGTTGTACTATAGACGAGTCGTCCCGTGGATAGCTGAAAGCTAACGCACTGACAACGCCACCGTGTCCTTTGAAAACATGTGTGGGATAGCCTCGAAGTATGTCCCATACTTTCACCACACCATCGGCGGAGCCGGATGCGAGATACGTAGAAGTCGGATCTGCCTTACAAACATGAACGGGAGCATCATGAGCACGGGCAATAGTACGAATGGGTTGAATTCGCTTTTTGGAAGAGGAAGTGCTGGGTATCTCATAAATCCTGAGAGATAGTGAAGATGTAAAGGCGAGAAGGTGGGTGGATGAGGGCGTAATGCATAAAGAGCTGATCGGTTGCGAGTCCTGTAATTAACGGTTGACATATAGAGTAAAGAAAGAATAAAAGATTTGACATACACCAGCAAAGCGGTAAACCTCAGTTCCTGTAGAAACTTCTGTGAGCAGAACCTCTTCTGACACGCATGTTGCGATCCTTAAGCCGTCAGCCGTAATGGCTACTGGCCCAGACGTGTATAACGGCGCAATAGTGCGGGCATTTTTGAAACTACAGAGAATGAGTATATGAAATTAAAATTTCAGGTAATTATTAGACTCACGCAGTCTTGAGCTTAGGTCGGCCAGCGGGAATTGTCATTGTCGCCGGATATGTTGGCCTGTACTTGCAAGAATCTAGTTGACGACAAAAAAGATAATGTTTGTGTGTAATTGGCTAGAGCTTTAGATGCGAGGCATCCGGACCGGGAAGCTCTGATAACGGTGCAAGATAACAGATAGACCAAAATGATACTCCACTACCGTCCTATAATACTCTGCGCATTAGACTAAATAGTCATCTACAATAGCGTACTTATAAACGTGAATGCTAAAATAATTACAGAGTTGCAATCGATACACCCTTCCAAGTCCAAATGCCAAATCACCGTCGAAATGCATGCAAGTCTTCTAGTCCAGACAGTGTCTCGTAGCTCCTTCCAGGCCGAAACACATTCCCTGAACCGCCATCCTGCTCAAAAGAAACTCAAGGCAGTGGATGAGCCCGCCGATCGACGGGTGTTAAAATCTTGTTCAACGCTTCTTCAGCTGCTCGTCTTCTGAGTGATTCTTCTTTAGCCAATTTCTCCTTCTCCTTACGGAGCGCAAACTCTTCCTCCAGCATCTCCTCCATGTTCCTTAACTCAGACCTTGACCGCAATGCTTCGGATTGCGCCTGCGCAAGTTGTTCAGATAGTCGGAGAGAGTTGGAAACCGCCTCCGCCGACTGCCGACGTAGATTGGCGACCTCCATCTGCAAGCGAGACACCTGGTTGCCTGTACACTGATCTAACGCCGAAAATGGTGGTAGCGAATATGTTTGAGGAGGCGGATGTGGCGATAAGAAATAGGGAGTGAGTCCTGTTAAAGAGTTTCGTCGGTCGTAGGGTCGCACAAGTTCCTCCTCGCTCTCGTAGTCATCTTCTGAGCTACAGCGCCCGTTGTCCGGCACTAACGCGAATTTATTTTCTTGAAACTCTCGTTCATATTGAAGCAATGGCGGTAAAAGCGCTGGCAATGCTGGGGATAGCGCCGGAGATGCTGGGGACTGTCCTGAAGATATTGGGGATAGTGTGGGTGACAGATGCGTTATTTCTCGTGCAGGCGGCGTGGACCGCGAAATCTTCCTTGGCCTCCCTCGCTTCTTTGGAGCTGGAGCTTCACCGTCAACGATATCCTTATTATTCCTTCCTCTTTTTCGGGGTCGCTTTGTGCCAGGAGGTGCAGAAAGATTCACTGTCCAATACGAGCCAAATCCCGGATCCGTTACAGGTCGAGGTTGACGTTCAAACAAACGGTTTAAAGAGAGATGGTGTCTTACGGATTGCTGTAACTGGTTTAATATGCTTGAATTTACGTATAGGATGGCTCTTACCTTCCATGTCGGGCCCGCCGTCGTATAATACGGATATTTCGCCTCCATCGCCGCATAGATCTCCCGAATCGTAAGCCTTTTACGAGAGCTTCCCAAGATTGCACACCTCAGAATTACGGGAAGCGTATGTTGTGGGCGACCATCTGTGTCAGGCAAGCATGCTAAGGTATCCGGACAGTCAGGATGCTCCTCGTGTTCACGAGCCAGGTTGTCTTCATATTTCCATTCCCGAAGACTACTGTGTGGAGTGTTGTTGCTGTCTTTTGGGAACGTGTTTGCTGTCGACGTCGACGGAAGGTCGCTTGTAGAGGCATACTTCTTCATGTTAAGAAACAATCTAGTGTCCCAGTACAACGATTAGCATATACCGCCTTGTTCGATAAAATCGCGTAGACTCACTTGACTGTTCGTTTACTACTACCATCTGGGTTCAATATGTTGCATAAGTCAGACATTTAAATAGGGCAGCGCGTTGAATGGGGTGGTGCAAGAACTCGAAGCGTTAGAAGACGCAAAGGACACCGTGGTCGCGCTTGTAGGCCCAAGATTAAACGCTCCTAAATACTTTCGTTACGTAAACTCCATTGTTGTCCGTTTTGGATATGTTTTGTAGTTGACAACGATGCCAAGCCTCTCGATTCTGGATGTGAACAACAAATGCAGATCTACGAAAGTGAACCATATGCCCTGTATGTTAATAATGACAACTTCAACCCGTATTCGATGTATATTACAAAACAAACAAAAGATAGTGGAAGTAAGTACAATAAGAGTATCTGCGTAAGCAAGAAGGTACCAGCAAGAATGAAACTTCTAGACGCCTGGGTATTGCTCATACCCGTAAGAATAGTTTGGATTGCTACCCGAGGGTGTACTGGCCACATTCGGCATCCATCCTCCATTTGGAATTATCCCATCTGAAGGACCCATCGGCAATTGATTCATCTGTTGGGACATCGGGGTAGTAGGCAAGAGAGGCTGCTGCGAGGGAAGTTGAGAGGTCTCCTGCTGCCTATGCTGCCCCTGCTGATCATTGCGAGGCCACCACTCGTAACCAGGGTAATAAGACGTCGTTGTCTCGATACCAGGGATGTCGAGGCCGAGCATATGGGCCATAAGCCGTGTACTAAGTTCCTGGACACCTCCAGTCGAATATCCACTCTCTTCGCTTTTTGGCGACACCGGATTGGCTTCCTGCGAAAGGAATTCGGGTCCTTTCTCCTGTCCAAAAGCGTCGTCTGCATATCTCTTTTTGTTGTCCCAGGATTGCTGGGGCGCAGGAAGAGTGCCATCCGTTCGGAGTTGTACGCCGTTTAATAACTCCCATGCGCGAGAGGCACTGGGCCATACCATCTTTTCGGCATTGGTTATATACTTCCAGAAATAGGAGATGGAGTTTGCATACCTCCAAGGCTTTCAGAGCAGTCATGCACCGTTGAAGACCAAGAGACGCTTCCACGTTTGCAGGACGCATAGTTACTGAAAGAGGAAGGGTTAATGATAAATATAAAAATACAGGGCATTTACTCGCAGGTTAATACGTGCATGATGCTGAAGACCGACGGCATCAATACCTTCGATAAAAGACAAGTAGATAGGAAGCTCACGCTGCGCTCAAAATATAAGAAGTGAAGAAGGGCGACGTCCTTCGTAGACCAAAGGTTTCGCGATACACTGTGACTAAACGCGAGGTTTGTTTTGCAGTTCATATGGAAGAATGCCGATACTCACTTATCGCAGATATGTGACTCGCAGCTCCCTGTGCATGATCAAATGCTCTGGAACCCGTTGGTGACTTCGGGTCGTCAGTGCTATGGAATCATCATCAGTATTGTCCTGTTTCTCGTTTTAAAATATCCATTACCTTCTCCAGTTCGGAATACTGCAAAAAATATTAAGAATGATTTAAAAACACCGACAGAGAAGGACTTAC
Organism: Nidularia pulvinata; assembly: GCA_036937195.1. Classification (NCBI taxonomy): domain Eukaryota; kingdom Fungi; phylum Basidiomycota; class Agaricomycetes; order Agaricales; family Nidulariaceae; genus Nidularia; species Nidularia pulvinata. The sequence goes on from JASFDH010000312.1 coordinate 19,493, forward strand.
AAGGCACGATAAAGAAGGAGGACAGCGGCCCAGTATCTAATGTGCAAATAAAGAATTTGTGGTGGAGGTACCGGCCGCCTGCTAGCCGCCTCATATCGAAGATGTTCTGGTAAATCAATATACCACTGATCAAGACGGCTCTCCAAATCCGCGAGCACACTTTGCCTCGACATTCCCGTTATAGAACGAACAGGATAGACCCTCGAGATAATAGCACCCACGATTATACCTAAAGGAGGATCAATATACCTTCGCTTTAAGATCAACTCTACTTACTAAGTTCTGAAGCTGCACAAAAGCAACTCATTACTCTTGCGGGTGCGGGTGCATAAGGTGTATCGTCAATAGGAGAGTATGGCTTCCATGGTAGATTCTCTTCCGCCTAACAGTTATTCAAAAGAAAGATCAGAATGCTACTCGTAGGTTAAAAAATAAAATAAAATACAGGGTCGATTTCTGGCATCGGGACATCGAAGTCTGGATCTTTAATCATGATAGGTCGTCCTTTCACAATCGAATGAGAAATGATTCGGTCAGAATGAGAAACTACATACCCATGTACACAGAGCCATATCTGTTCCAGAAGATGCTTGAGCTTCGGCTAAGATGTCATGATAAAGTTCCTACCTATCAGCCTGAATACATCCCCACCATATCTGACGGCGAGTCTGTGACTCTTCTCGAGAGAATAAATGTTGACCATGGATTTTCCATCTGGTTGAATCGCAGTTCAATCCCAAATCAAATGCCTGTGATATGGTGAGCGACCGGGTAATTGTCACTTTTCAGGACCAACCATCCGTATGCCCATTCCTAGATCGGTCACTGTCAGCACAGAAAAGTGAAATGTCAGGAAACTACGCACCAATAAATATCCACCCTTGCTCCATAGAGCCTAAGAACCTGTATCAGTTTCCGGCACTCGCAAAACAATGATAGAATGTTTACCTATTCCAAACTCGCGATAGCCTAGCAGAAGTAGAGATTGAACAGTGGAAGGACGAGAGGCATGAAAAACTTTTGCTATAGAGAAGGAAATTTTAGTACAATAGTCGAACTACGGGTCTTACTGGATTCACTTAGAGTGTCTCGTGCCTTATCCAGATAGCCACAACCTGCTTCCCACATTTTACCTTCATCAGGGTAGGCCATGTCATCCTCGGAGAACCGCGCAGCGATTGCAAACATCGACAAAAGTAACAGAGGAGTTACTTCCTGTGATAGATCTGGCGCGGAAGAGGAGGAAGCTGCAGACGGTGGCTCTTTCATGCACATCATATCGCTTCAAAACCATATTAGAGGGATCCACAGTGAGGGACACGCAACTACTCACGGCCGTTGCCTAAAGGTGCATTGTAAATATTAGAATATGTCATGGAATTCATGAACAAAAATATCTCACCTAGCGCGATAATCTGAAAAAAAGTGGTCCTTATTGATGATAGGAAACACCGGATGGATGTACGTAAAGTATAAATCAACCATCCGATCTTGTACATGGAGAGGTGGCAACGGAACATTAATGTCCCGATAAGGCTGGGATGTAAGGCCGTATTTCGTCGGTGGCCAAACCCTTGCCATTGGAAATCTCCTAATACTAAGTCAGCTTCATTCAGTTGAAGCTTTCAACTTAGCATACCAAACACCTCCTTCCATTCGGTCATCTCTGCGCATATTCTGTCCAAGGAGATGGAGCCCACTGGCTTGTCCATGAAATCGCACCTAAAGGAAGCGTATATGCCCAAATCTGACTTCGAATAACGACTTCAAAAGCTCACTTCTTGGTGCTCATCCAGAGAGAGCTCTCCGATTCTTTCAGCAGGGTCACTGTAATCTTTTGTATCCACACCTGCCCCACCGTCCATCGTGTACATCGTGTTCCAATCAGATCGAGACGCGTCGTCGGGTGCTGATGCGTTTAATCTTCGCCTCTGAGTTGCAGGAATGCCATCTTTAGAAACACTGCTGGTAGCTGGATATAAATTGTAATTCATAGAAAATGAAGTCGACGCGAGACGATTAGAAAGGTTATCTTGCCACTGTTTCGTAGGAACAACCGAGAGACCATGATCTACATTTCCCATGCAGTTAGCTTTGAAATATGAAGTCCGTTGCAGGGCTTACTACCTTGACTCGATGAAACGATTTCACGAGATACTCGAGATTGTCTACGGGAGCGGGAGGCATCGCGTCCAGTAGTGGGCTCGCTGCTTTTAAGGATGGATGCAAAAAAGTCTTCCTTTGTCGCATCTACAGGCTGACTTCGACGACCCAATGGTCCCTGCATCCAACATTAATGACTTTCCATGACTACTAAAGTTTCTGCGGTACTCACATATGGACCCATATCAACTCGACCAAGTATTTCTCGCGCAAGATCATCTTGTCTTAAATCGGATATAACCGCTTTCACTCGAGAATCCGGACACTGCAAGAGAGCACCTAGTAGTGCCTCCACTTGATGCCATCTCTGCTCAATGGCGTGGATGTATCCCTTTGGAGGGCCACGTTTGTAGCTGGGTCCTATGATGGCATTAAATATTGGGTAGGTTAAATCTGTTCCAAGGCATATGCACCTAAAAAAGTACACGCTTTTGGCGACGACATTGGTGTTAGACTTTAATCCTCGCTGACTTGCACTCATGTACACACCTGTTCCCGCCAGTGCACAGCTCTTACACTGCAACCCCTCCCCTGTGCGTTCGCACTTGCTTTTTGTCTTGCGGCATTGATCGCAGGCTATATACAACGCTCAGAAATGGTGCCTACAGCTCGCATCGAGGGAAATGAGCACAAACCCCGGCTGCTTCTCTTTCTAGACCTTGCTTGAGAGTCTTCATTAAGAACTTCTTCTTCAGATCCATCAGATTCATGCCATTCCATGATTTTGGATTCGAATATGAACAAGCTAGCGTTCCTAGTAGCCCAGGACTTGGTGGTCGGATGCGAAGCTTTGAATTGGGTTGGAGCAATCTAAATGACAAGAGATTAACGGGTGTCACGATCACGTGACACTACGCAATTGCTGATCCATGACAAGTTCACTGTTTCGTGATTCGGATCGAATCCTCGACACACGAGACGCGACGAGAAGTTGTCCGACGCCTGACGTGTGAGCTTACGCTTCTACACCAGTACCATAGGAAGACCTGAATATTCCTCCTACTTGGGGCCTATACATTGCACTTAAGTACAGTCGAATTACGCTCAGACGCACATTCACACACCAACAATATTTGCGGAAGTCGGAAAGCTAGTCTCTTGCACAAGATCGTTGAATTGATCTTAATATTTACACTGGTAGCAAGCTAGGTGAATAAAACAAAGCCTCTCATAGCCATTTCGCTAGGCTCCTTCGTCATCGAAGGATAATGCAAATGTTTAGTCTTAATCTTCGATAACGTTGATGTTAGTCGAAAACCTCAATCACAATTGCTCATAGATAGTTATACAGTGAAATCCCTCTATTTGAGAGGGCTGAAAGATAACGGAGAGAGAATAAATGAATCCATGGATGTTGCCAGCTGCGACGTCTGGCAGGAAGTTAGATATGTACATGATAATCTCGTAAATTTGGAACCATACCTTAGACACTGTCTCAGCCCACCCGTCTATCTGCCAAGCGTGCTCGCGCGTTTCCTTCCTAGATTCCAAGTTCCTATGCAAGTTCTGTTATAACAAACTCTACAACAAATGAACCGCTAACATACGGGTATTGCCACATATGATGGACTTGATGGAGTCGTCCAATCTGAGAAAACCATGCACCGACAGGGGCAACAAATTTCCTACGTGCCTCAATACCTTTTCTCCTGCATTACATAAATTTAAGCAAAACAAACAATATAAGATAATAGACTATGAACAAACCATGTATTTTCCCACTCAAGCAGCGTCCCTGGTTTAAGCTGATAGGTTCTTAGCTCAAATAGGCCACCTTGCGCGTGAGGTGGTGCAGTTGGGAAAAAAGCAAACTCCTGGGTCAACTGAGAGGAACGGGATGTAATATAGGGCAGCATTGCACGATATGCCTCAGTATGCTAGCATGATATAGATTCAGCACTGGCTGTGACACGCTAGGTATATGAGGCCCATACCTCAGGGGACTTCAGCAGTTGGGATGCTTTGTCGTATCCTCCGTGATTCTCATATTCAAGAATGTGAATGAAGGCATCTTGTTCACCGACAAGTGTCTCCCAGTTCCCAGTAAGCTTAACCCGTAGGCGCTCATCCTGCCTCAAGCCCGTATAGTATTTCTCACTACAATAATGTAGCCATGAGCGAAGAGCCAGAGACACATATATGGAGCTTACGAGGCTTTCTTATACTCCTCTGCTTTGTCCGGTCTTACATAGTGTTCTGGAGGTGAGACAGTGGTTAAGCTGAATACAGGTCATCCAGGGCAAGGAGCTTTCGACGTACTTTCAAAAGAATGGATGTACTTCCCTCGACCGACCAGTCTCGAGTGTTGAAGAATGTCGAGGTCACCAGCCTTCTTTGCTTCCTCTGACCCGTGTAGCAATGACTGTAGGTGGTAGCAATAACCACCATAGCAATTGTCCAAAGTAAGCAATCTGTCACTAGGGCTTCGTTGACATTACCTGAACAGAGATGGATCTCCTGGAAGCTGAAGTGAGCGTAGAGTTCAATGATCGTCGAGATATGGAGGACAACATGGCTCAGTGGAAAGGCGTGGTCGGTGTGGAGGTAGGAGTATGGCCAAGTATATGTGGAGGTGGCCGGAGACAGTGCGGACCTCGGTCAACTGAGAATGACGTAAGCGGGGTCGGAGACAAACATGGTAACTCCACTGGCAGACCAACCTCATCAAGGTGTAGTAAATCACACCATTATCCTTATTTCATTATCCTCGACCACCTCTACTTAATATTATCCAACATAAAGATGTAACGGTATCGGTAGAGCTGCCCTGTAAATCATACGGCGAAATAGTTTTATTGACAATAATACAACTACATGTCCGCCGGCCTCTAGCGAGCCTTAGGCTTTCTGGACCCGCATCTCGTATATGATCCATCGCGCCTCAATGGCCCGCTGAAGGCGAGTCCGGAAAATTAGACTAACCCCAAGAACTGTCGAGTCAGTCAGTGTTACGTTAATATGGCATTCACGAAGGGTAACCGAGCATGAAGGTAGCCTCGCGTCAATGCAGTTGATTTGTCCTTCCAAATCAATCTAACAGTAACGTAAGTAACATGAACTATAACATGGAATAAATGGCCATTCTTACCCAAATGATTCCATCGGAGGAAATTTCAAACACAGACTCTCGGAGGAGTCCTTCGGTAGATTCATCAATCAAGAACACAACGTCGGCGTGCAAAGTGTCTGGTGGGACTACCCCGAACACCTGCATGGATATCCAGTCACCTTCTCTGCCATCTGAAAACATGCTAATTAGTGATGTTGAATATATATTCGTTTTGCTCACTTTCAGGACTACGGAATGATGTGTCTTGTCGCCTGTCTACCGCATGCGAGGGCGGATATTTCAGAAAGTGGGAACGCTCATCCTTGCTTAGGCTCTTTAAACGCTCTGCCGCGACCTCCAGAATATTTTTTGCAGCTACGGTGGAAGTATAGGTAGAATGAGGCAATAAATCAATAGATGTTTCAAGCAAACATGTGGATCCGGCGCAGGGAGCACGAGAAATGAATGGACGGAAGTGTTCATTGGTGGTGGACACATAAGGAAGAGAAGAAAGACCGTTACTTGAAGCTCGGCCCTTGTCCATTATTGAATTAAGTAATGCACCTGCCCTGATCTACCATATCACAGTCGTCTCAGTACGCAGTCAGATACCGCTAGTTACTCACAATGTGTTTATTATTTCTCGCCTCTCCTTCGGCGCCAACAGTAAAAGGTTGTCCCCCGCCAAGCTCCAATCCCTGATCGAACCAAACCTCGGGAAATGTGTTGCTCAGAATTGTGAAGTAATTGTCCGCCATATTGAGTTCCTCCTCAGTCAGATTGAGATGGTTTAATAGCTCCAGAAACTCAACGGCCTGAGAGCGTCTAATGAGGGCACCGTATCCCAGCCAGGCAAAGGTGGTGTGAATAAGGTTTCCCGAACGAATCATTCTCAGCCGACTAGATAGCATCTCATGAGCGGGTAAGAGATGGATTCCCAAGGTAGTGGATTCAATCCGAGCCCGTAGTGTTCGAATGATTTCAGGCCAGATCAAATAATCATCGTCCTGCTGAGGTGAGTTAAGCGGAAACTAGAGATAACAAGAAGCTCATCTAACTTGAATAAAACAGTATGGCGTGCTTGCTTCAGCACAGGCAATAAACCGGGCTTGAAAGTATAGATTTCTGGGTGAATTGTAGATTCTGACGCGTCCATCGGGGCAGGGGGCAGCCACGAAATCCTGTGGGCGTTTTTGTCAAGATACACACTTGGGATATACTGGCAACTCACCTCATTCGACAGTGCCCGAGGACTGTTGTTCCAAATAGTGATGCTAGAAACTGTATCATACAACAGATGTTTGCAAATCATCGAGGCAATTTGGATGACGTTGGGGAGACGCGACCAGTTCAAAATAATAACCGTTGTATCGGGGGATCTTCCGAGGCCATCTTGAGGATCGAAAGAAAGGTCTTCTACCGAATGCTTATTCAAGTTCCGAGAATGCTCAACGAGGAGGCTACGAATATCGTGTCCATTTAAGATTTCCGGGACTGCAGGAGGATGAACCAGAAGAGCAAGAATAGAAATTACAGCTACAGTGATAGAGAAGTTGAACGCAGATTTCCTGGCGAAATGGTGGCCATTGAGCATCGCGTTGGAACTTGAATGTCTACTTGGAGGAATTTCAACGGAGATAGTAGTCAAGCTTCTGAAAACATGAAAGTAAACAGGAGCCACTGGCAATGCGCGTTCTTGACAAGGATGTGGTAATAAAGAGTCAAGGATGCAGAAGGCGTGGTTAAAGACTCCCGAGACTCGTGTGAACTTGAACTGAACTATAATGGATGCAATTACCTTCACAAATGCGGTCTCAGGCCTTTCAACGTTGTTCTGGCCATCCTGAGAAGCTGCAGGACCTCACATAAGTACACTGATTATACCAACTTCCATATTTAAAGTCTCTAAAACAAATATACTTCATGCGGGGACATTGAGAATAACTTCAAAACTCATAAGCAACGAATATTGAGAAAAATCATAGAGCCTGCTCTACGCTTCACAGATAGTCGATGGTGTCGAATGCGTGACCGGAAGGGCAATGGAGGCTTGACGTGCTGCACACCGATGCAGTTGTTAACATATGAATAGTATAGCCTCGTACTGCGATGCTCTTTACTTGCTTAAAACCATCGCTAATATGTATCCGAGTCAAATAAAATGAATGGAGAAAGAGGTCATCACTTCAACGGTACATACACAACACAGTAAAATTGCATAAAATCAATCCATACGCCCTTTCAGTGTGCGAGTGATCACCTTGTCCTTCGTTCTAGTAGGGAATAATAGTCAACAGCAAGAAAGAGATACGACGGGAAGACTTACATCACATGTACAATGCATCCCCAACCCGAATAGGCATCACGATCCACTGCGTTCATGATCGTCTGTGATATTGTCTCGAACAGGTCCTCAGGCTCCAAATCGGGTTCCCACAAACCCTCAGCAGTTCCATACAGCTTCGAACTTGCCGTTCCAGCAACGACGAAGTCCTTAGCAAAGTTTAAGCAGCCAATAAGATCTGTTGCTGCGATGAAAGGTTTTATGCCTCCTGAAGGTGTCTTGGAGATGCCAGCCATGACGGGCTCAATGAAATAGGGACCGAATCGATGCTCGTAGAGTGTTGACGAGACGAGGTGGGCAAACGTTTCGGGCTCTATCTCGCGCTCCTCTTTGATGGTATACATGTTCACGCGGAATCTGAAGCGTTCTCGCCTATAGATGTTGTAAGTAATATGCGGAGTTGCAGACAATACAGGACATACAGAGTAGTAACATC
>JASFDH010000313.1:0-27458 GCA_036937195.1 Nidularia pulvinata
ATACGACCGTCTGGGGTGTCTGGGTCAATGGCGTCGATCAGGGCGATGGCAGAAATTTATATGTACAATGCCAGTTCCCATCGACAACAGCTGCGATTAACAATGCTCATAGATTCGCTCTCCACCAAACAACAATCCTGTCAAAGATCTAACCTCTGACGCCATGACTTGCAATGTCAACAATCAGGGTGTGTGTGAATGCTATGAATCCTTTGACTATACATATGACATTCATTGGCACAAGCGGTTCCTCAAAGTGTCTCTGTCAAGGCAGGAGACAATTTCACGTTCGAGTGGTATCATAACACGTAAACCCTTATCTTTATGCTCAGTATTCGCTATGTTCATAGTTATCTAGCCGCGATGATGATATCATTGCGTCCTCACACCATGGGCCAAGTGCGGAAATTTTATGACACCCTCTTGCCTTTCACTCTAACGAAACTTCTCAGTCTCTGTTTACATTGCGCCTGCGTTTACCAACGGCAGCGGACCCGTGTGGACGAAGATATTCGAAGACACTTACAACAGCAGCTGGGCTGTAGATCGTCTCATTCTCTCACATGGTCAACACACCGTCACTGTTCCCAATATTCCAGCAGGAGATTACTTATTCAGAGGTAAGAGCATCCCTCTGATATTGAACGATATGACTTATCAGATAGTTTTAATCTCTTTCAGCCGAAATCGTAGCACTCCATGAAGCAGATTCCGACTACACCGTCAATCCCGCAAGAGGCGCTCAGCTCTACATTAGCTGTGTCCAAGTCAAGGTCACTTCTCATGGCTGGCGTATTCCTCCTGGCGGAACCGAATTTCCCGGTGCATACCTTTCTTTGCTGCTGCTGCCCAGGCTTCTTTCACTGATGAGTTTGGTTTACTATTATTTCCCTTTAGGCTCATACACAGAATCTACCCCTGGAATTATTTGGAACTTATACATTGGCTTAGACCCTACGACATATGTAGCGCCGGGTCCAGAAGTCTGGACCGGCTCTCGGGGAGGCTCTATTCTTCAGGTTGGCGATGCCAGTACCGAGTAAGTACGCAAGTTTTCGAATTATTGACTCCGGTCTGTAACAATTAAATTCGTCCAGGAGTTCAATTTAAGTTGAAATGTCTTTTTTTATAAAGTGATGCGTATGTACGTGAATCAACCTTCTCATTTAGAACCCTTAGGGGAATATCTACTTCAATTTTCCCCTCCCACTTCATCGTTGTTTGGACTGGACGATGATGCCAAATAAAGAGGTAAATTGCCTCCGCACGGCGTTTCCACCCCACCATAACGATCATCTTCGCTTCATATTTCATCCATATTGTAACGCCACCAAGCACTTCCTCGAAAAGAAGCGCGTTTATCCGAAGATATGCAACAACTACGCCTGCCTTTTGATCCTAACTTGTTGGTTGAAATTGATGTAACCGTCTAAAAGCCAGTGGGTTCACAGCAACAGCAACGTTTATCACTTAATCCTCAGATAGACGGTACCGCAAAATTCAGAGCTAAATATCAACTGCCTGAAGTTTTCCAGCAGCAACTCTCCATTCGTATGCTATTTATATTATACGCCAGTCGAAATCAATTTCTATTCAAACGAAGTTATTAGCTTCCGAAGTATCCCTAACATCTTGGTATCATACCAAGATCATATGGCATCATAGAGACGTCAAATAATACTACTGCCTGATTTTTATTGTTTGGTGTAAGACCGACGCTGCATTACCTATCTATACAGAGGATACATCTAGGCACTTTCTCGGATCTTATTTTCGGAAGGGCATCATGCGTACGACTGGGCTGCCTTGGTCCTTACAGGTATGCACCACCAACCCTTTCACCGCATGTCTTGGCATTTACCATTAGCGTACGTCTCGGCATGCCCTATATGCGATATTTTTGCGCGAGGCGATATAAATACGATGGCTGCGTTAATCAAAGGATTAGGAAATACTATCTTTCCAGACTTATTGTCAATCATGCAGCTCAAGGCCTTGGTCATCCTCGCTTCCTTTATTGCCACCACAGTTGCGCACACCACTGTGTGGGGTGTCTGGATAAATGGCGTCGATCAGGGTGACGGCAGAAATCAATATGTCATCCCCATTGCTTCATCCCAATTGTATCGGTGCTCAACGACGCTCACAGATTCGTTCACCGCCAAATAATAATCCTGTAAAGGATCTCACTTCTAACGCAATGGCTTGCAATGTTAATAACCGCGGTATATCTCAACCGTCTTTTATTTTTATGTCAGGGTGTGCTCATGGTTGTCTTGGGAAACGTTAGTCGTTCCACGAAGTGTTTCCGTGAAGTCGGGAGACAAGTTGACGTTCGAATGGTACCATGACACGTAAGACTCTGCAAGCATCCCCCGATTTCTCAGAGGAACTTATGGATTTTAGACGCAACGACGATATAATCGCTTCTTCGCACAAAGGGCCAGGCATGAATTAACTTCTCGTCTCCAGCATTTATTTCATGTTAATGGAGAATATAGTTGCCGTTTATATTGCGCCCGCATCTTCCAATGGATCTGGCGCTGTTTGGACCAAGATCTTCGAAGATTCTTATAGTAGCGGAGCCTGGGCTGTAGATCGCCTGATCTCGGCACATGGACAACATAGCATCATCATCCCTAGCATCCCAGCCGGTGATTATCTGCTCAGAGGTACGTACTCGGTGTTGTAGGCAGCAGTGTAAATCGTTTATCTATATTTTAATTAAATTTAGCTGAGATTGTTGCGCTGCATGAGGCAGACGTAGCTTACGCACAGAACAACTTAAGAGGCGCTCAGAACTACATTAGTTGCGTTCAAATCAAGGTTACTTCGAGTGGAACTAGTGTCCCTCCTGGAGGAACTCAGTTCCCTGGTAGGTACCTTCACATAAGCACAATTATTTCGCTCATTTTTTTTCAAGGCTCGTATACCCCTTCCACTCCTGGAATTGTCTGGAACCTTTACAATAAACCACCTCTGGATCCTTTAACATATGTTCCACCTGGTCCAGCTGTTTGGTCTGGTGCTGCTGGAGGTTCCGTTGCCCAAGTTGGGACTGCTAAGTAGGTTATAATAAAGGTTATTCTTAGAGCCGAACTTATTGGTGGGAGCATGACTGCGTGTTAATTAATAGCAGGCTGCTGTCGTCTATATGACTATGCCGTCCACTCGTTGGTGGTAAATTGAAAATTTATTCACGTTTATGCACGAGCTCAAAAAAGTCCCAGTAAGTTTTTTTTTGCACATGTAATAGCCTCAGAGCTGGAGGCGATAGTCCGACTCGAGATGAGTTGAATGCTTGCCACTCAGCAACTGCCAGCAGCGCTTAGTACTTCGGTATTCGTCACTAATAGCGTGTCACATGTAATGAAATTTTTTAAAAAACTTACCTTGTGATTGAGTGTTTTCTGGATATAATTTATTCACCGTAAATACATTTCAGTGGACAGAGCCTGGTCGGAGTCTTTGAACAAAGAATTCGATATTCACATTTTGTTTGCATTGGAGGATGATGCCAAATTTGTAATTACGCAGGTCCCGATTTAGTCATCCACCTTACGAAAATCGCAGTTGTTCTGGCCCAGACCAGGTTCAGACTGGTTTTGGATGAAGAGTCCGGCCCGATATAATGACATCTAGTGCGCTCTGTGTGTGCAGGAACGCGCGTAGCCGGCGAGCTCCAGCCGAGTCTCTGTGGTAAAACTTGAATCACGTGACCGGGAGTAATCAAGAGGTTAGCCTGATTAGGATGCGGGGAAGGGTGTTGGTTGGTCGTATCCCATCTTTCCCAGCCCTCCTCAACCCACAACCTTCACCTCTTTCACGACCTACTCCCCTCTACTACTTCCATTTCATATACCAAAACATGGTATGTTCAGTTTCAGGCACATCTTCTTGGATATCATCGCTGACATGGTCCACTATTGCCATAGTCTGCCTACCCCGCGTATACGATGGGATCCTTGTGCATTATTGGTGGTGTGACTGGGTTCGCAAGGACACGTTCCATTCCCTCATTGGTAGCGGGCGTGGGGTACGTTACTTCGCTTATTGCCCTTGTAGTCAACCTTAACGTTTGGCCGTAGCGTGGGTTTGCTATATCTCTGGAGCGCAGACAGCATTCGCAAGGGGACTGCCAATGGACTTGAAGGTGCACTCGGTGAGAACTCTTCGTACATCGTACAGTTTTGCGCCTGAACTTATATCTCACGAAACAGGGGCCTCTGCCATTCTCTTCCTGTCTTCCCTTCCAAGAGTGGCGAAGGGCCCCATTCCTGTTATTTTGGCTACCACCTCTGCAGGTGCCGGTTTCTACTACGGCAAAACTGTATACAACCTTCGCGGATAAGTGGGGCGCTCGCGCACCTCTCAATGTACTCTTTGTATTCGATACCTTTCTGGCAGGTATATGCATACAGTTCTCTTTTATCTATCACATGGCGGTCCAATTTCACAACGGAAGCGCGCACAACACATTGCTAATGCGCAAGCGCTCAACATGCTGCGCGTATGGCGGAGCCCCGGCCCGGGCTCAACATACCAGTAAAGCATCGCGATGGCGAATACTATTTATGAACCGTTGTCAATGCAAAGCCTCGTCAAATTTCTGATGTTTCTTGTGTTTGAGACTACTTACATTGACAGACGATACTTTTTTTTTGCGAAACTTACAACAGGTCCGGCCATGACCATGTTGCCGACGATAGTGGAGGGTATGGAGCTCCGATCCGCTCGATCGCCGTTAGTCCAATCCGGGGAGGGTTTTCGTGGCTCCGAATGGGTTGATTGCAGTCGAGTGAGCCTGCATGAGCTCGGCCGATTCACTTGATCGACTCTCGTGAACCGCAAGCCTGGGTAATAATTTTCGTCATAGATTCGCAATCTGGTGTTCGGATTTTGGGTTGCGCGGCAGATGGAGGCGAATTCCCTCTCGATCAGACCACTTTCCAAGCCAATTTTGAATATAACCCCCTCTCGCTTAGCATCCCCTCATGGACCATGGTGGTCCATTTTCACCTCTCATCAATATAGAACCTAGTTGGCAAGGTCTCCCTTAGGCCAATCTGATACGACAGGACACGATTAGCGCATCATGCCGCACGAGAACTATGTTGCTGAGCAAGTCTTCGGTACGCTTGGTGAGTCTTTTTCTTAATCAGTCAGAACTGGATTTTAACTGCGTATCTATCCAACGTTTGAAAGGTACTGTATGCTGGACTGCCCAGATGATTCCTCAAGTATGGAAAAGCTGGAGAGAAAAATCGACGGAAGGTCTCTCACATTGGCTAGTGTGAGTCATTCCCGCCCTTCCGTCCGTCTTCCAGCACGACTTCTGATGCCTGTACAATTATTCAGATTTCTATGGGGAATGGCTTCGGTTTTCCAAGGAGTCTACTCTATCGTGCAGGAAATCAATATCCCGCTGATGCTGCAACCCCAAGTATTTGGGTTTCTATCGCTACTATGCTGGGGTCAGGTTTGTCAGATTTCTAGGATAAGTTATGGCATCCTTGTATACTGATTTCCGCCCAGTGTCAATATTACGGAATGAAACGAAGCCGGACAGTCGCTATTATCCTCACTGTATCCGTCATAGCCGTTTGCGGGGGCTTCGAAGCGGGTCTAGTATTCGCTCTACGACCATCTCATGATAAAGGCAAACACGCCGGTACTGACGCGTTCGGTATTATCGCGTCCGCTCTCATCTCAATAGCGCTGTTCCCTCAGTATTGGGAGATCTACAAGCACAAAAAAGTCGTCGGGATATCTATGGTGTTCATCAGCATCGACTTGCTGGGAGGCGTCTTCAACGATCTTTCACTGGCGTTCAAAAAAGATTTTGATATCATTGCTGCTATGTCTTATTCTTTGGTTGTGGTGAGTTTCATAGAACCATCTTGAAGCCGAGGAGGACATACATCTTAATGTCATTCATGAATAGGTGTTAGATGGCGTCATCGTGATAGCAGCGATAATACTGAACCCTAGAGCCCGCAGACAGTGTCAGCGCGAGGCAGAGGAAGCAGCTATGGAGGAATTTCCGACTGTACAAGACAGCGGCACAGCCACCCCATTCACTGCCAACGACGACCGTAAATTACCAGACTTAACGGTCCTGCCCTCTTCCAGTCGCCCGCCATCCGAGAATCTGACAGTCGTGGTAGACTCCCAACTTGCGCGGTTTAGATCGGATGAAGAGAAGCAAGAGGAAGGCTGGAGAGACGGCTCCAGCTCTATTCTCCGGGGAGGTCCAGGCGTTTCGCAAGAGAAGAAGTAGATGAAACTTGGGATACCGAAAATATATTTACTTGTCAGATTCTTTAGAGGTTGATAGGATTTCAGTTACTCATTAAATTTTGCTCATTTATTCCCGATACTATGTTGCTCTAATGCAGGATGCAATTGTATGTTTTAATTTTGTTGAAGGGGCTGCCAGGCTGCTCCGGTCCGGCTGGATATTAAATGCCGATACCACCGACAGCGTTGATCCGTCGTCATCATCCAATCTGGCTCGGAGTGAGCACTGAGTAAATCCAATGCAATCCATGTCGTCGAGCAATGCAGCATCTCAGCCAGTAAAGCTTTCTTTGGAGTAGAAGCGGCCCTGAGTGCCGGACATCCTCGGGGGAAATCGTGGTACGGTCCAAATCACAAACACATAGCAACACTCCAACCATCGTTGTTGCGAGCAGGGAATTAAGGATAGATTTTGAGTTTACGTACTATTAAATGCTAGCTACATTCCAGACATCCAGCCAAGAAAAAAAAACGGGTATGCAGAGAGAAACGAATGACATGGAATATACTTATCGATATACGAATCATCTAGTAACCACACCACAGAATCACATCCTCGTCGCCTTGCCCTTCCCATTCCCTTCATACACACCTCCCACCACGCGTTCCTCATCTGTGCTCGTAGCGGTGCTGCTCGCGTCAGTCCCCAGTTTTGAGTGCCCGCGGGACGACGTGGACGGAGCATACGCCGTCGATTCGTCCTCGTCAAACAGGACGTCCCCGTCCTTCGCGGCGCTCATGCCGAGCTTGGATTTGCGCGGCTGTCGTCCGGGTGCGCTCACAAAGTCGGCGAAGCTCGAGACGGAGCCACCGTTCTGCCCGTGAGCGCGGCTGCCGCCGCGGCGATGCCCAGAGGCAGACGTGGGCGTGCGCAGGGGCACGCGGTAGAAGTCCTCGATATCCTCATCCTCTTCGTCGGCTAGGGAGGTGTCGTAGTTGGCGTGGGAGCCGAGGGAGGCAGTGGCAGGGCGGGAGAGGGGGAGGGAGCGATATGAGCCTTTGCGCAGGTGGGAGGCGTAGGAGTAGAGCAGGAGGGCAAAATATATCTATAATTAATTGTTTAATGTAAGTAATTGGACTGGGGGAGACCCGGCGCACCTTGCAAAGCCAGGAAATGATGATCACGGCAGCGGCAGTGCCCTTCTCGTGGTTCCAGATAGCCATCGCAGCGGTCGCACGCTCCTCCTTGGTGAGATTATGGGCAGCATTACCGCTCTCCATCATTTGCTTCTGAGCCTCGGAGTTGGCGGTCCTGCGGCCATCGTGGGGCGTCCAGAGCCACCAGGCGATACCAAAGAAGACGGTCCAGCTGGTGGAGAGGACATGGTCGGCGAAGAAGAGATGGGCGAAGTAGAAGGTCTGCTTTGGGTCCTCCTGTAGGCTCGAGTTGGTACTGCGGAAACATGACAGGGGGGAGTACGTACATCCTTGACGGCGCGCAGACCCCATGCCAGGGCGACTAGGGCAATGACAGAGTAAATGTAGAGGCTGAGCTGGGCAAAGGAGTTGACTGCTCCTGTGATGACGGCGATGAGGCCATACACGCCAGCGACCTTGTTGAGGAGCTGAGGGGTGGTCAGTAGACGCGTATGGGGTGGGAAAGGGCACGCACGGCGAAGAGGAGGGCAACGGTGACCCCGGTCTTGAGGTCAAGGAGGCCAAGGAAGGATGAAAGAGGCCAAAGCCGCCATTCTGGGCGGAGCATGAGCTTCATAGGAAGAGCCTCGGGAAGAACATGCAGTGGGAGAAGGAGAAAGGAAGATGGCTTAGGTAAGCAGTGGCTAGTTTTTCATCTTGTCGTCAGTACTGCATCGTCTTGGTATCGTCCATCTCATATCATTACCACTCGTACATATCTCGTATATATCTCATATCTCTCATTCATCTTACTTTTCATAGCATCCACCTATCCTTATTCCCCTAATCTATGGCCAACAACTACTTCTCAAACCACGCCGCATCCAGATTCCTCGCAAACAGCGCCGCTCCCCAGCACTCCACGACGGCTACCACCACCACTACCGCCCCATCTACCCAGCCCCGCTCCCGTGTCCCCTCCTCCAAGCACTTCTCCACCTCCGTCGCTACAACAACCGCCCAGCGGTCGCGCTCCAAGGAGGCCGCCTCCCCCAATACCTCCATCGCTTCCTCCAACGGCCTTGTCGGCGTTCATCCACTCAGAAATACGTATGTTCGTACTCCATTCCGTGTCGTCGACGCCCTGTCTCCTCATCGTCTCCCTCCACCAGCTGGGTCTTCTGGTTCCGCCAGCAACGCGCCCCTGGGAACAAAATAATTAGTTATGAGGAAGGCATAAAGAAGATCTCTGCCTTCAGTTCCGTCAGTCTTCCTCTCATTTTAACATCCTTCCCGCCCCATGGCTAACCTCAACCCCTCAGGTCGAATCCTTCTGGTCCCTATGGACCCACCTTGCACCGCCCTCCGCCCTCCAGCCCACCACCGACTACCTCTTATTCCACAGCGGCGTCCGCAGGCCCGTATGGGAAGACCCGCTCAACCTCTCCGGCGGCAAGTGGATCATCCGCCTCAAGAAGGGAATCGCCGACCGCATATGGGAGGACCTCGTCATGGCCATCATCGGCGACCAGTTCGACGAGTGCCGTAGCGCCACTCCCCCTTCCGAGGATGCCGCTAACGGGAACGGGGGCACACATGGCAATGGAACAGGCCCCAGCTCAGAGGACGGCAGCGACGCCGGCGGGGTAGAGTGGCCTGAGATCTGCGGGTGCACGATCAGCGTGCGGCAGAGCGAAGACATCGTCAGCCTGTGGAATCGCGTTGACCTGGACTTCAAGCTGAGGGAGAAAATCAGGTATGGGCAGTAGTCATTTATGTAGGTCAAGTGGGGCTTATTAATTATGGCTCACAGGGACACATTACGCCGGGTGCTGAACCTATCCCCCTCGACGATTATGGAGTATAAATCAAACAACGGTCAGTACATGACTGATGACTGCCTGTCTGCCTGCCTATTCTGACGCATTGCATGCATGATCAGATTCGATGCAGGACAAGTCGAGTTTCCGCAACTCGGCGATTGACCGCACACCGCTGTCGACACCGTTGTCTTGATGCTGCTGGTGGATGTCGTGGAACGAGGTTGTAGGGGAACTGGAAGGGTGTACTGCGGGGGAAGTGTATGCAATTGTTTCTGTATTGGCTGTTATCATTTGGATCATCTTGGTCGAAAATTCCAACCGGAAACGTCTTTCCATTCCTTGCACTCATCCACATCGATAGTCTATATTTATCGCCACGAGGACACGTGAGTACATTTTGTCTTTGCAATCTGCTGAGAAATGGCGCGTCGGCTGTGTCGACAACGACTCAGATACATATAAACTGAACTTTATGTTTGCTCTCCGCACTGCGCTAACATCTTTCTTTTCTCCTGTACAAGCAAGTATAACCTCTAATTCGCTCAGAGCCTGCCTCACGTCTCGTCCTTCCGCCCGACTATTACTGCAGCCTAATAACCAAGCCAGAACCATGACATCAGTGAACAAGTCCGACCAAGAGTGGAGGGCCGTGCTCTCTCCAGAGCAGGTATATCCTGCATCGCCTCATTGGACATCACATCACCAACGCTTTATCCCTTCAGTTTAGGATCCTTCGTCAGAAGGGCACCGAGCCCGCCGGAACGGGCGAATACGACAAGCATTCTGAAGCTGGGGTATACTCCTGCGCAGGTTGCGGCACCCCTCTGTATAAGAGTGCCACCAAGTTCAACGTACGCCTCCCGTCATACTACTAATCTAACTAGACTGACTGGACTACAGAGTGGATGCGGATGGCCTGCATTCTTCGATGGTGAGTTCGCGCCGTCTCCATGATCTTAATTGGATCTCATCTCTCCACGAATAATAGCCATCCCAGGCGCCGTGAGCAGACATGAAGACGTCTCATACGGGATGAAACGCATCGAGATCACTTGCACAGCTTGCGGTGGCCATCTGGGCCATGTCTTCCAGGGCGAAGGCTTCCCCACCCCCAGTACGTCGCTCGGACATTACTCATTCGCTTGTAGACTTACAGATCCACAGCTGACGAGCGCCATTGCGTGAACTCGGTCTCACTGAAGTTCCATGACGAGAAATAGTAAGAACGTCAAATATTTAATGGAGGTGGTACGGTGGTACAGTGCCACCGATAGACTCGGAACAAAATGTTATGTAGCTTATCAACTTGACCATGTACAACATCACCGCAGCCAATGGCACAGCTAGAACTTGAAACGCAGCGCACCAACGCAGCAACTGTGCACTAGGCGCATGCACAATCACACATCGATCTCACGAGAACGTCCTATTATCCGCCATCCACCACAAACAGAGTATGTATCTGGTATGGGGTATTGTAGATTTGAGGGGGATCCAAACGGTATGTATGTAGTAGACTGTATAAAACAAAACGGGTCGGGGCAGATATCATGAGGGAATGTCGTGGGTATGGTACATTGAGTCCTTGGGGGCGATTTAGATATCTTGCATGCTTTGCTCCAGCTCGTCCAGATCTGCTTTGACCTTGCGGTACTTCGCCTCCGCATCCTGTTAGTGTAAGCAGGTGGTTTGAGCACTTTGTGCGATAATGGAAGAACAGTGTAACGGACCTCGTACTTCTTCTCCCAGGCATCGCGCTCCTGCTCAGCCCGTTGCACCTGCCGCTCAAAGTGCTCCGCCTTGACATCCACCTGTCTCAGCCTGGAGAAGGAGGAAGTAATGTATCAATATCAGTGCCGTCCACAATGCCCACCCCGATCATGCAGGAAGAGCGAGTACTCACTTCTCCATTGTTTCCTTAAGATTCTTCTCCGCAGCGTCCAATTCTTCCTCTAGCAGCTGTACCTTTCTGGTAAGCCCGTCGTTTGCCGTCTTGGATTGCTCGCCCTCCTCGAGCACATGCTTGGATTCCGCGAGCTTGCTCTCGGCTTTCTCGAGCTCCGTTTCGAGCACATTTAGCTTGCGGTCTTTTGACAAGAGCTCCTGATCCTTCTCCAACAGCGCCTGCTCTAACTTCTTGTTCTTGGTCTCTGCCTCTTCGGCGCGTGTAACGGCGTTGTCTGCCTCGGTGCGCAGCTGGTTCAGTCTCTATCGGCGTAAGATGGTCAGGATTGCAGTAAGCGTATAGGCACTGGTGTGAAAGCGAACCTCTCTGATTCTGTCAGTCATATTGGATTATGGGGAAGGAGAATGGAAAGCTTAAGGTGGTTGATGGACAGGCTGGGCGGCAAGATTAAATATGGACACCTTTGGGCAAGGGGCAGCTTCTGGCCCTTCTTGTCGGCTGCCGAAGTTAGTCACATAATGTCACACTTCGGCGTCGATTGTCAGCTATAGTGCTTGACAGTAGTTGTAATTATGTAGGCTAGTACGAAGTCAATATATACTGCCATTAGCCATCGGACAATGTTTTCAGCTCTGCTTTCAAAGGTTCAATAGAATGGTGGCCTAAATGTATCACTATGAATTGTGCGAAAACATTATATTTAGCCAAGTAATATTCCGTAAAGATCGTAAGTTCGAAGTCATCGTAACGTAGAACCAAACAATATATGTTGGACGACTGTGTAGTATACCCGCGATATCACTACATAACGATACAGTAAGTATCTTCCATGTCTCGGAAAGAATAGATTTAAAATCTTACCTTAGTATGTTGCTTGCACTCTGCTAACTATTTCGTAAGATCTACCGTTGGTGAGCAAGATGTAATAAAGAAGTGGCACGATGCACACCATATATTCAGGTTGATGCTGTCTATGACATGTGTAGCAGTTCTAGCTCTGCGACGAGATCCTTGTGCCGTTTGCGAGACTCCTGGGAGGAACTAGGCCTTTGTGGGTAGAGTTAGGACTGGCATGACACTAACCTCGTATTTGGCCTCCATCTGGTCGCGCTCTTTCTCCTGTTGGTCAATACGAGAAGCAAACCTTTCAGCCTTCTCATCTAGCACTTTGAGTCTTCAGAGTTCATAGAAATCTGCATAAATCGCCGCGACAGAAAAGAGTATAAGAGCATACTTCTGTTGACTCTCTTTCAGCTTCTTCTGAGTCCCTTCCCATTGTTTCGTCAGAGATATCAGAGTGCGGAGCAGTTGAAGCCGCTGATCTAGGTGCTCCAGCTTCTGATTCTTCGCTTTCAAGGCGGACTCGTATTCCTCGTTCTTCTGCTCAGCTACGCGCGCGCGTGCCGATGCCTGCTCCAACCGTTCACGAAGGGAGACCAGCAGCTGGAAGGACAGCTTTAGATTGGAGCGCGCGAAGACGCGTGGAGCGATGGCGACGATATCTGACCTCTTTGACCCGGCTCATGGGCAGCGCAGCAGAGATGATGGACGCGTCAGGACAAGAAGGGGCAGATGTTTGGAAGTGAAAGATATGGACAAATGACCGTGGGAATATGTACTTGGGCGATAATTGGATCCATCGATGGCCTTCGTCCGACATTTGAAGCACCTTGACGCTGAAAGCGGGAACGCGACGGATTGCCGAGCCCATCTTGTCTGATATCATTACTTCCAGGCAGCATCTAGGTTCTATATAAACTTCCTTCTCTTCCTTCTCAAGCCATATTTCATTGTCACTTGACTCGCCCAGACATACCCATCATCTGCCATATCGTGGTCAAACAGGAGATAATTAACTCATGGTCGCCCCAGTGCCTCAGGAAGGTCAGTATACCCGACATATGGCATCTGCCCTATTCACATTATTTGTCTCGTGGCATCATAGAACTCCCAATTCTCGAGGCCGTGATCAAGTAAATGTCTGCTTCTTTCACAACGCAACTCTATCTAACCTATTTGACCGCGTTCATCAGCATCCGGAACAGGCTTACCGCTCTCAAGAAGGACCGCGGCGAGTACATCAAGGCCTCCGATGTGAACCAGCTATATCAGGCCGTTGTCAAACAGGGTATGTGGTTTAATATCGCGTCAATGTCTGCAGAACTCATATGAGCCGTCCGACATTAAGTAACAAAGCTTAACAATGTGCGGGACGACAGCACAACCTATAATAATCGACTCGACACGACACTCGCAGATGTTTTCAGCCTTCTTTCGCTGTTCTATCTTACTATCGGGAAGACCAGAGACACCCCAGCGACATACTGCCAAATAGCTTCCATGCGGGTAAGTACTAGCTTTCTCTTGTGTCATTATGTGTCCTGTCAGATTTCGAAGACGTTCATTCGGTGGACATCCTCGGCAGAGTGTCTGCTTTTGCGATAGCACTGACGTTCAATATTGGGAGGTCTGTGCTGACCATAATTAAATTCGCAGCAAATCCTTAACCACATGAACGAATCTGCGGTCTATAACGAGGGTGACCTAGCTCCTTTTCACAAGCGACTGACGGAGCTCCGGCAAATTGTCCAACAAGATGCTGAGAACGGGAAGCATCCAAAGGCTCTTGTTAAGCTTTTAGAAAGACAATTAAACGAATGCGGTACGAACTTTCCTTACATTTTTCCGCTTTCCGCGATCCTAATTTAGCTCAAACCAGATGCCATCGTGAAGCAGTTGCAAGAATCCCTTTCTGTACTCTCGGTAGAGCTCGTCCCAGTGCATCAGAAACTTGTCACTATCCGAAGGCAGCTCGTGGCTCTGGCCGCGAAAGAAGGTTCCCATAAGGCTGAAATCAAGCCGTTGTTAGAGGAGCTCCGCAAGATCGATTCGTTGAGTACATCTCCCGTTTGATCCAAGTCTGTCACCATCGTTTACCTATCCTTCGGCTTGGTGTGACAATCACTGACTGGATTTTTATCTCTCTCTATGTATTTTGTTACCGCTAAACGCGCTATTCACCAACTATTCCTCCTACTCCGATTGGTCGCTAATCTAGCACACGAGTGGATGGGAAATTCCTCGGGCCAGGGGGGATTGTACCCACTTCTCAGGCAATCTGTTCTTCGTTACTCGAGGAGTGTTTCGAGATTGCTCAGGAGATCAAGGCGCACGAGGATTCCAAGAATGTTGCATCATCTCTCAAACCTATATATGATCGGCTCAGCGAAATTCGCGCAGAATTAGAAAGCCTAGTGCTCACTCACCGTTGGAGTCTCAGAGAGACGGATCTCTGGAATTATTCGCTCAGCTTGCAAGAAATTGACAAGATGCGAGTGGATGGGAAATTCGTAGACTCTGATGGTAACCGACCACCGGGACAATATGTAAGTCTTCTGTAAGATTTTTCGCGAGCTATTCATAGACACGTGTCAGGTATTGCTATACCTCTTACGGCGATGCTACGGTCTAATCTACCGGCTGCTGTCGTCGAGCGAGCCCGTTTCCGAGGAATTGATGCCAATTGTAAGCACAGTGGTCCCTTATTAATATTCTACCACTTACTGCGTCACGTAGGCCAATAAGCTATCTACGATAAAGAAATGTCTTAACGAGGTGCTGAAGTACGGAGGACCGTTCAATGCACGAGATCTCTATCCTGTAAGGCGCTTCTCGGCATTTATCATTCTTGAATATACCTGACTGCTGGCCGATTCAGTACCAACTTGCCCTCTTCCAAATTGACTCCATGCGTAAAGAAGGGCGATTCATTGGCGTTGACGGATCAATTCCTGAGGGCCAGGGTATCATCATGGCGCATCTCAACGAATGCCATGAGTTGGTTGAAATGGTATGTACATCCACTCTATTCTATATAGTGTCGGGAGCAACTTATCCTTCTCGTCCAGTTGAAGGAATCTATGGACGAAGGGGAAACCGAAGACGAGGATGAAGATGACTACGAATATGCCACCGAGTCTGGCGACGAAGATCAATGACTGTGACGTTGAAGGGGTCGACTTTTCTTGATTATCTTTCTTGGACTTATTTATATTGCAGCGAAAATGTATATATAATCGAGCCCATATTACTGACTTACTTGGCTCTCCGTCATCGATGTTCACTCGCATTACTTGTATCGAAATAGACTAAAGAATGTGCCGCGAAGTGTTTCCTGTGATGCTGTGGAAAATTGTATCTGTAAACCCATGTCCACGTGGTCATATCCCATTACATGTCTATTACATTGTTACGAACGTGTATAATAAAGACAACATTTTGTTCTCGCTCTTCCTCAACGGACGCGAGCTGGCTCTTCAGCAAGAGCCGCTGAATGTGTGAGGTGACTTGTCAGAAGCGAAACCATGTCGGTTTTCGTGACCATTCCCACTAGCTTCCCAGCGTTCGTAAAAATTATTTGCCGCAGATTCTGTGCTCATTCGCCTTTAATTCACGATGGTATAAAATTTAAATAGAAAAATACTCACGAGCTTTTGGAACATGGTCACAACAAGCTCCTGGGGAACCTTTTCCTTAAGTTGCAGGACAGCCTCTTCAATGGTTCCAGGCAGATCGTACCGCTCTTCCCAAGGTAACTGTGATTGTTCAGGTATAAACGAGCATTTCTTCAATCTTTCAGCTCGTGCATCGATCGCAAGTAGTGGTTCTGGGAAACATAATGAATGACATGATTATGATTAACCACTTACAACTCACCGATTGCAGCCTGTAACTTCTCCCGAATGGCATAACCAATGAACTTACTCCGGCGAACTACAGGGAAGCCGTGGAAGTCGTACTCGTTTAAAATATTATCTATACCTCGTCAATTCCGCGCGTACAAACTACAAGCATCTGGTAAAACATACCTAAGCCATTGACTGTGGTCACCTCGTCCTCAATGATGACGAGTCGGCTAACAGGTGTCATGATATTGGCTGCGGTTTCTCCTTTGTCACGATAATCAACAGGAGGAAGCCACGGATATCGTCGCATGGCTATCCATACAGCATAGATGCCATCCTTTCCGAAAGCGTCGCCAACCCATTTTGCAGTCATCACGCAAATCATTATGGGCAGTACGTGCGATAACGCACCAGTTAACTGACAATCACCTTAGCAGTGATAACTAAAAGGTCAGCAGTGAATTTCGTACCTCGAATAAAATAACGACCAAGGATACTGCATGTCAATTTAGTGAGCTCCATAAGCGGAGTAAACGGCGAAATAATAGACTGACTGGTCATGCGAGTCACTCCACCGAGCATAGCAGCTGCACCTATCACTGCATAAAATCCCGGGGAAATGCAACGAATGGAAGGGTCCGGCGGACAGGATAAGAATACCCAGGCTGTAGGATATGCGCGGTACAGTGCTTGTCTGTTCAAAGGTTCAGGTTTAGTTGTGTGGTGCACCGTATTCCAAACTCACGTCAAGAGACCGACTGCACGACCTAAACATGCGCCAATTGCTATCGTTGGAAGGAAAATTCCAGCAGGGATCTAAGTAACGCGGGGGTTAAGGAGTACATTGTGCAGTGTCATATCCACGCACCATCATCCCAAATGTCCATGCAGTCAGTAAGAATTTGATGACTGCCGTGAGGACGAGCAGAAAAACGTTTTCTCGCAAGGCCGTAGGGCTTCCAGGTAGATAAGAAACAAGAGAGCATATAAGAAATCTGCCAGTGCTTACTTGCATAAACCGTGGTAATCCCCTTTGCTTGGATCGCATTCTTGAAAAAGATTTGCCACCAACTCCGATGTTTGAACTCTACTTGAAGTTCAGAATCGATAGATTTACGCCTATCGCTAGTCATACCGTGTAAAAACAACCTTAAAATTTCAATCAGATGACTCCTTCCACGATGATAAAGACAATTTATACCAAATAGCTCATCACAGCCGTAATGGCAGCAGCAGACACAACTTCCAAGACTGGCCAATCCGCCACGACGCTATTTCGGCGGTAAACGGCGATTTCTGCATTCAATCTTATTAACAGTGATCCAAGGAGGCCCTACAGTCTGAAGTCAATGTCACGGTAGAAGAACAGGGCAATGAAGCACTTTACCCCCATAACACCTAATGCCAGCCAGGGAACCTAAGGAGTATAACAGGCTCTGCAAAAAGTATTGCTATCATACGACTTACTAACTCGAAAGCTCTCCAGGTATCATCGACAAAGGTTACCTATGACTTATGCGTCAAAGAATGCCACTGAAAGACTCAAAACAATAAAGACATACTTGAAAAAGAACTAGCTTGGCAGTTCCGAAGGGATCTACCCACTGAAGTGAAACTGCCGCGATAGCTGATGCTACGAAGCCCCTCCACATGACCTCAGACTCATTCGAGAACGTATCCAGCTCTAAAAGTTGCGCAGGTAAACATGCATCCAAAGGGCTTAAAAGGGAAACGGATACCGACCTTCCAGCCCGAACAATACGCCCCCAAGAGGGCTTCCGAAAGCAACAGAGACGCCGGCAGCAGCAGCAGCAGCTAATAGTTTGCGTTTTTGAGCTAGGAACACCGCAATGCATTTAGAAGCAATTGGGATCACATAGGCCAAATATCCACCGCTTACTCTCATTTCTTCCGAAATTCTTGAATGGACGTGACAACAAAGATGCCATACAGCAGGCGACATGTACCAACGGACCCTATGTGTACCTTGTCAGCATTCCACACGGCTAAAGGTTAACTGTGCATCAACCTCTTTCCCTAGAGATAATCCCGAGGCGACGGCAAGAGCAAGGCCAAGAGCTTTGATTACAAGTGTCCATGGGGTCAGGAATGCGTCGAAAACATATCCCCCCAGAATCTAAAAAGAGTGAGCTGCTGCTTCTATATGAAATAGGGAATGACGGACAGCCTTTATTTCGGGAACTGAACAACCAATATTGTCAACAAGTTGAATGGAAATTAAATTGCTGAGGTTGGCTCACTTCCGGTGTGAAATGCACTACACAACATCAGTTGTGGTCAGCATATGCTCTTGTTCATTCGTTTGCACAACTTACTAAGGTGCATATGCAACTACTAATGCAGCTGCACTACCAGCAAAAACAACCTTATGAAATTTAAGCAAAATATTAGCGAATGCAACTTTCTAAGGACCAGAAAGCATACCGCAAGCGCTATATAGATAAATGATTGTAGCAGAGATTGGGCAAATATGGATCGTATGTGGAAATATTCACTCCACGTCTTCCATTCCCTGCAAATCTCTCCAGCTTATGTTACGGACTAGAGTGAGTATTATTTCTTCAGGCGTTAAATCTAAAGGCCACGCACGATCAAGACCACTACAGCACGCGACTTGATTGTAAAAGAAGCCATATGAACAACGACCTTCTCGTATATCACTCAACCTAACGAACCGAATGTAAACCTAGGTGGTAGCTTTGATGCATATTTGCGTACCACTTAACCAGCACATCCAACCATGCCCCTGCTATTCCAATTCCAATTCCTGTCATAATAACCACTAACCACATCCGCGCTGCCTCCCTCATAGGCAACAGCAAGCCACGAAGACCAGCTTGCGACTTCATGGATTGAATGCGTTCACGCTCTATAGCTTCTTCGTGCAGCCAATCTATAGAGTTTCCATCCTTGTATTGCGCACGAGGTTCGAGGCTGGGAGTAGGCAGGCGTCCATCGTCGGTGAGTTCGTATTGCTCTTCATCATAAGCCGCTGGAACTTGTGAAGCCGGTAGATAGCTGGGAGACATACGTCGCAATGGTTTCCAAGAGAGAAACGCGTCGAGACTCGAAGCCAGAAGTGCTAATGAAGTCGCCGCCGGCACGAGCACACAGCCAACGAGAGCGTTGTTTGGATCGATTGTAAATGGCAAACATTCACTTCAGTTTCTGGGTGCGCGCTCAGCGATCCAAACATGTCGCAGTCCATCACCACCAACGCCGCCGCCGGGCCATCGCGCACCTCCCAGGATGTTCCTAAATCCATGTCCTCGATGCTTATCGCGCCCTTGAACCAGCTTCAGTCGTTATCACATACTTTGTTTCTCGCCTTGTCCCCGGTCCAGACCAAACCCCCACCCGCACCTCCAATATCCGCGTTTCTTGACTGCGACAAGGCACTGGCATCAGCAATAAGTCTTGCTCACAAACATCAAATAAAGCAGCTCCGAATTGACGCGCTTGAGAACGAAATTCTTGAGCTGGAAGCACGATGGCGCGAGATTTGTGCGGAACTGGCCACAGGAAAGCGAGAGTTAGAGGAAGTGATTGAAGAAGGAGAGGAGAGAATGAAGACAATCGAAGAAGCAAAGAAAGGTATACTCAGTTCACTTATGGCGCATGGAGCCTTTGAATTGACGATGAGGAATAGCATCTATTCCATACCCTGAACTCTTAGCTTATGCACAGAGCCTCAGTGCATTTACATCTGCTCCGCCAAATATGCCTGACCTCGCTCTTCCTGGACAGCCACCACCACCGCTATTTTTCCCGCCATTTCCCAACGAGGAAAAGATGCGCAGAGGCCGCCTCAACGCAGAGGCTCCCCTGGGACTACTTGGAGAGACACATTCTGTGGGCCGGCGTAAGTGATGATGCGTTTTATTCGCGATACTTCTGTGCTAATGCGGTATTATTCAAAGCACCCACTGTGTCGCCCAAACCCGATGCAAACCAACATATGGCACCTGGTGCAAATCCATATCGTCAAGACATGCGTCCACACCAGCAACAATTCTTCGACCTGGACTTGGATTTGAATCCCGACTTATGAAGGACTTATCCCATTTCATGTCGATTGTAGAATGTTTCCTGTCTGCAAATTTATCGCGGCAACAACAACCGAGACCAAAGCATCGGCTTTCGGTGTCACGGGGACAGTACATAGGTAATGTTACGAGCAGAGCCAGCTCAACGAGTGTATAGTAAGGGTGGATATCATGGAGATGTATAATACATGCCTGCTGAGTGTCAATTGCATCAAGATCCAGCAAAGACATTAACGAGCACCTATTGCCTAAGGTAATCAGGAATATGCCAATAGAATATGTGGAGATGGGCCCGCCAGTCGGTTGAATTTGAAGTGTTCGTCGTACTGAAGTTACAATAGTTTGACGATGGTGAGAGTGGCTTTATCGGCTTCTGCGACAGGAAGAGCTGCTGTCGCTGTCTCAGGAGCCACTGCTGCTTCAAGAGCCACTGCCACTGTTTCAGAAGCCGCTGCCGCTGCTTCAGGAGCCATTGCCGTTGCTTTAGGAGCCACTGCTGTTGCTTTAGGAGCCACTGCTGTTGCTTTGGGAGCCACTTCCACCATCTCAGTTACAGTTACTGCCTTTCCATGTCGAAACCGGCTCATTATGCTCCCACTAATTCTTGCCAACACCGAATTATCTGTCGCCTTCACGCGATTGGGGGCGACTAGGACGGCATACTGCTCCAGCTGTTTTCTGAATCCTAAATTCGGCGAGACAATACCGCGCTGCGCTTGCACGAAAGTAATGGATTCTTCAGCCCCTTTATCCTGTTTGGCGACAAGATATGCGCACACGACCGTCGCGCTGCGGCTTACTCCTTGGAAGCAGTGAACCTGACACCGGAATACCAAATACACTTAGGTGTGCAATCTCAATCGTATGTAACGATGGGTACATACGAGTATTTTATTCGTATCATTCTCCGTAAGTGCAGAATGAATGAATTCCGTCGTGCGTTCAAGGTGACCGGGACCTAGCAGATCTACGTCCATTCTATCCGCCAAGCTCAGATGTAACTTATTGTCGTCCGGTATATGCTTTGGGATATCTGGGGCATATTCTATGATTGAGATAACGTGCGTTATTCCCAACTTTTGGAGTTCCTTCTCGTCGATTGCTGTGTAATAGTCCGAGAGATAGAGCCGAGGGATAATGAGGCTAGCTACACCCTTACGCTTGGCTATGGAGTCTAGCGTCTGAGAAAAGTGGGATTTAGGAAGCTTTTGCCAATTCTGTGCCGGAAATGAAAGCATATCTGAAAAATGCAGGAGTAGAATGCAAGCTGTAAAGAACTCATTTACGCCATGATAGTAAAGTCTATAACCGAGTGATTATCATCGCACAACATCCTACAACATCGTCGTGAGAACGTCCCTGAGCGTTCGACTGGCCGGGCATTGCGGTTTCCTAAACTTAGAGTTACATATATAGAACCCTCACCTACTGAGACTGCTGCTACTTCCAGCCTCTTCTTTTCTTCTGCCAGTGACATGCCATGGGTGGATCTTATCGGAAAGCATACAGACTTCTTGAGATAGTGACTCAGGGATTTGTTTTTGGGGTGATAGGGTGAGTCCTCAAGGCACTTCATCTATACTATAACATTCAACCCCGTCTAGATATGGTTGGTATTTATCCACGGTTCATATAGGAAGTAAGTACATCCCATTAATTCTTTCTCAAATCCGACCAACCCCTCTTATATAGTTGGGTGGCTTCTATTACACCAGGAACTATCATTACTTGGAAGTGTGTTTGCCGCCTCCATGGCGCATGCCTCTATTCCATTCACACGTCCTGAACGTCTTATGGCATCTAGGCATCTACATCCTCGCTGTCAACACATTACTTCCCCTAGTAGTATTCCTGTATTATTTTCTCGCGACTGGTCGCCAGAATCACAACGTCCCTTCTTACTCTTTACCGGACAAGGCGTCTTTAACAGAACCATATCAATGCATCAACTCTGACGGTGACCTCGAAGTGTGCAACAAGGACAACTGTGGAGGAAGATGGAAACCTCCCAGAGCTCATCACTGCTCGAGCTGTGGTGTTTGTCGCCTCGAATTCGATCATCATTGCCCCTGGGTATGTGCCGCGAATACATGAGGCCTTGTTCACGAATCTGATTTAATGAAAGGTCGGGAACTGCGTGACTATCCCTCGCCTCAAGGCATTCCTGACTTTGCTATGCTTGACACCTGTGGTCGTATTTGTTGCTATCGCTCCTATTGCGAGTATTTTGCAGAAACATGTCATCTTAGCTTTCATGACGTCTAAAAATGACCCCTGGGCGAAAGATGTATGGTGGGATTGGCAAGGCTCCTGGATTGTCTTCTGTGGACCACTGGGCCGATGGCTGCTGGGAACAGTACTTGGGTTTCATCTACTCAAGAATCAACGTCAACCTGGCCCTCCGGGCTCTCTCAGCAACGTGATTGCACAGCCACACCTCAGAGTAATCATTGCTGTGTTTTTTGAACTATTATTATCGTTATTTTCACTGGTGAGTAGATCTCCTTAGGTTTTGTGCTCTTCTGGAGTGAACACAATAACCCTTCATTGCGGGCAGTTTTTGGCGTTTACAAGCATACGATTAATGCTCAATGGTTCGACAATCCTGGAGTCTTTACGATCCCGTGCTTTGGATCCCGCTAATGACATTCCACCGGGCCAGGAACGCTTTATATGTATACCTCCTTGTTCGCCACATACCATCGTCTCTCTGGAAGCTACAATGATCTCGTCGCAAGAATATACGCCCCCTGCTGCACATCAGACGTGTATATACACCGTGCTTCCTGGAGAACGAATTTATGATCAGGGAGCTAATTTTAATTGGCGGAACTTTATGGCCCGGCCTCTCATGCCTCCACGAAAACCTATGTATGTCCCACATCATGATTTAAAAAATAGCAGCTAATGTGCTATGCTGTAGACAATATTTTTGGCCGAAACTTAATCCGATAATGTTGCAAAGGATGCGCGGAACTGGAACAGCAACTGCATTCCGACCATGATATTTAATACAATCAAAATTCCATTCTCCCTAATATCCCCGAACCCCGATATCCCCTGTTGATCAAGGTGAAGTTCCTGGCAGAGTAGTATAAGTATTCCCCGTCCCATGCAAGCCTTCAAAGACTTGAAACTCGCCTTTGTTACCACATCCCACAGCCGGCCAGTTGCCAGCAGACTCGCCGGAAAGGCAGGAGCCATTCCACAGCGATCCGCCGTCGGAGCCAGACCACTGGCTACACGAGACCTCTGTAAACGACCCAGTCAAAGCACCATGGCCCGAGGGGAAGAACGCCGATGCGCCACCGGTATCCGAGCAGATGTCGAAGCTATGATCTTGCATTAATTGTAGCTTGCCAGAGCGCTGCGCAAGACTTACTGGAATGGTTGCCCGTGCTGGTTATTGGCACTGCTTGCAGATTGTCCACACCATTCCTGTGAAATAAAATCATCAGTTATTGTTCGCTTCCCGGAAATTTGAAACGCACCTGGTTGCCTTGCACCGGACTACCACAATTAGAACCCATGTCTCCTAAGAAACGGCACGACTCACCAAAGGTCCGTCACTTTTACGATAATCGATTTGAATGGGCCAGTGTACGCCGGAGAGTATGGGTCTGCATTCCCCGTAAGCTGGAAGCATCGTCCACACGCATCTCCCGCTCCCAAGCCAGGACCCGAGCCGAATGCACGTTGGTTTATCGCCGCCGTGAACCCAGACGCGGTCTTCCCGCACGCTAGAAGACCATGTCAGCAATCATCGTCACGTCACATCAATCTGCAAGCATCGTCAAGTACCTGGTGAGCCACATCCGGAGTACATAGTGAACGAGGCAGACCCAGATGGGTTTTGGACGTATCCCCCAGTGGCTCTGTTTTCGATGGCAGAGCCGCTGGCTGCAGCGACGAAGATGAGCGATACAAGAGAAGAGAGCAGCAGCATGGCGAATATTCCGTCGTTTGTACAGTATGTCGCCGGCTGTATACTACGTGATTCTTATAAGTTTGCTCCCGCTCCAACCTCGGATCCAATTCCCGGATCGTCATTTCACGCGGGGACTTGAGCAAGCGGTGCTGGAGCACCTGCCCCGCAATTTCCGTACCCACGTAGAAAATCCAAGGTTTTTCCATCTGCCGGGGTTATTGGTTGGATTGCAGAATCGTGCTCTTCTTCCTCGAATATAATCCTCGGTCTGAAGCACGTATCATGTGTGGCCGGATTCTTTCAATGCCAAATGTCATGATTCAAGGACAGTTTGAACTAGAGTTCTGAACCTTCAAGCAACTGTAGGTGTAAGCGTCCCTTAGCCGTATTGTCACAGCCAGGTGTTCATCAGTATACTTTACCCTACCCCACACCGTGGAGGGACAGACACGAGCTACTCGCTACATCACCCAGTGAAAAATAGCTATTCCGTCCTAAAAATATCATGCACGGACCCAATAAACACTATTGAACGCACATGAGGATCCGATATTCCGAGATTCAGCCCATCCTCCGTTCAACGTTGATTTTGAAGTTCGAAGGTAAATTCCGACTAGTTGCCACCAGCGAGCAAATTGAAGCCGATGTGATCTAACTTCGGCGTCGACTGCGGCGGCGAAAAGCTTGGGATAAAACATACTTGTCTAAATGCTAGCCATGTAAGTTATCTGAGGGATAGAAGCTCAGCTCCTCATTGCTGCTAGATTAAGAACGCTTGCACACGTTGTTCCAAATCGACATGGAACTTTCACCCTGCGAATGCAGCGTCGAGGGATGGCACACGGATTGCTGCTGTTAGCTATGCTCCCCAACAATATCAAGCTGTCCACGGCGGAGATGAGCCTGTCTTAAAACTGTAATTTTTTTAAATTTGAAATGCGCCATCTGGATTGAAAAAAATATGTGAAAGACAAGCTCTACGACGTCTCGGAATCCTTGGGCTTAACCCCATACTTCGCCGGGTCGGTCCCATGAGAGTTGTGATTGACCAAGTTGAACCTGGAGGCGTTACGGTCAGCGAAAATAAAAGAGGACGGAGTATCTATGCTTACATCGGGAACGTGGCTAAGGGTGCGAAAGAAGGTTAATAAAAAATGCAAAGACAAAGGATGGACATGACGCACAGAACTTGAGCTGTGAGAACTGGGAATTGCGGGCAGCAGCAGCCTGGACCCATTCCGGCTGGGGAGACTCGCCGTACAGAGGCTTTCCCTGGCTCGCGCGCTGTCTAAGCTCCTCCAAATCCCTGTCCTCTTCACGCTTGTTTTCCGACCATCCCCAGAAACGCGCTGAAACACGAGATAAGCTAATTGGCGGCGTACAGGAAAGCACGACGCACCACTCGAGCGCTGGTAGGCAAGCAGAAATCCGGCGCAGAATCCGAGGAAGCCGCCAAGTCTGAGTTGGGTGCGCATGGTACTCGCGCGCTCGCGGGTGGGGTCTGCCATTTCTGCGGGGATATTCAGAGATGAGTGGTGCGACGGAGGGCGTCACTCACCCCAAAGGGTCAGTGCGGAGGGGAAGGCGGCGGTTGCGCCTGCCCAGACGGCATAGTCGGAGGGCCTGAAGTACCTGATGACACGTGCAGCATGGGGGTCGGCGTCGATGAGGGGGTAGGGTGTCTCGATCTCCTTCTGCGGCATGCTGACGGGGAGTCGCGCGGTCGCGAGTTTGTTGAGCTGCGTGTGTTACTCGTCGTTGCGGACAATGACGGACACGGGAGCACGTGATCATCAGATGGCCTGCCCTAATGCAGCTTTGGCTGTGGGTGGCAGCTGCCTGGCGTGCGCATGGACCTCACTTGTCCGCCTTGTTCTTGTTCTCCCCCTCTGCAATCTCCTCTGCAATCTAGCCTGATTGCCACGTCCGCCCAGGTCCCTATTTCATATACACCTCATGAGCGGGCCAATTCGCCAGTCTACCAAGCGGGCTCAGTCCCGCAGCGCGCACTCCTCGCCCTACGCGCGCCCCCAACCGCCGAAAAAATCAGTCAGTATTCAGTCCCAGCTTGTTTTTCCTTTTATCTGACTGAAATTACACTTTAGTCATGGAGTTTCTCCAGCTTCCTCGGCTTTTTAAACCCCCTGCGCTCTCAGCCCTCGGTGTCGCGTTCACCGTCTCCCCCCACGTCCCCAACACCACCAGCTGACACCTCGCGTGAAGAAGAGAACGGCGACGAGAAAAGTGATGAGGACAGTGACGACGAGATTGTCATCCCTAGCACTCCAGCGCAACCTCCCCCAGGCCAAGCGAAACAGGTGCGCGTTAGCCAACTCAACCATCTACGCAATTCTCATGATTTTATCCAGCTTCCGAAATTTAGCACCCAGAGTATCCCAGGGCCCTCAACTCTTCCGTGTCCTCCACCCCACAGGACGGGTCTCCTACAACCGTCCACCTCGCCGACCCATGATCACGACATGCGGTCGCCCGAGGACGACTCCCCTGCGAAGAAGAACATCGACCAGATCACCAGTTTCTTGAGCACCAAGGCTGGTCAGACCATAAGTGAAATGGAAATGCGAGGTGTTATTTCCCTCCTACGAGAGAGCACGCAACGTACGATATTTCTCTGCTTTATTTTCCAGCTCGTGCGCCAACCTATTTCTTGTAGCGGATCCCTTCCGATTTGAAAGCCAGTCCCCTCCCACTCCGATGCGCGGAAATTCGCCTTTACCGTTTCCTATCTCTACCACACCCACCTCATCCCCTCGGAAGACCTTGTCGAGGAATCCGAACGGCGCGTATCGCTGGGAAGGCGCAGGTAGTGCAAAGTCCTCACCACGTGCTAGGAACCGCTACGCCTCACCCGCATTTGGTCCTTCACGAGCGACTCCGGAACGTATTGTGCTTAAACCAAGCGCTGCCGAAGCTCCGAGAACGGACACCAAGCGGCGGAGAGTGGGTGAGGAGGCCACCACCTCCTCCGCTTCCCGCAGCGGACCTCCAGCGGCAACTAGCACCTCTTCCACCTTGGTACCTTCAAAGAACACCCAGGCCTTCCCCGTTTCGAGCCCCCCTGTTACCCCTCGCGCTGTCCCTAAGCCCACTGTGACAACAGCGTCTGCTCGGCTGCGCACCCCAGCTGTCCAAAAGCCGACTACACCTGCCATCCCATCCCCCCTTCGGCAAGCGTGGTCTGAGGGATCCTCGTCCTCCCAGAGTGACACTGGCCAAGCCCCACCTGCGAGGCAGAGCAAAGCCGCCAACTTCATGGCTGAGCTCATCAAGGAGGCCACACCACCGAAGAAGGCAGATGTCAGCAATCCTTATCAGATGGCGAGCCCTATAAGCAAGGTCACTCCCAGACGGCCTGGAAAGAGAGCACGGGCGACGGGAAGACCCCCCGTTCCGACCAAAGAGGAGAGGGAGAAAGCTGCTGCTGAAAAGGCGGAGAAGGAGAAGCAGGCGGAAAAGGAGAAAGAGGAACAGAAGATTAAACAGGCTTCGGCGCAAGCTGTTATAGCGTCCACGCTGCCTAAGGTCAGTCTTATTTGTGCCTTTTCATCATTCATTTATGTTAATGATTCCTTGATTCAGGGAAGCCAGCGGGCGCAACCACCGGCCCACTTCAAGAAGAAGTCGCCAGAGGTTAGCATGATCGTCCCTGAA
>JASFDH010000314.1:0-27403 GCA_036937195.1 Nidularia pulvinata
ACACTGCCAGAGCGTATATGCAACGGAAGAATAAAGAGCAATGAAAACGCGGCGATGAATGCGACGGGAACAAATTCCGGATATTGTGACTTCGACATGTCAGAAGCAGAGCAACAGTGAACGCGCAAACACTCAGCCAAAAGCCCTTCTTTAATGGTGTCCGATTAGTACTTACCCGATGACAGAGACTGGTTATGTCATGACCATCAGAGTGAATTACAAGGAACGGCAGTTACTGGTACGCCCAAACCTGGTTTTTGCTTGTTTTCTGTGCCTTCACAACATGGCATTGGAAATACACCTGTCGAGTATAACCTGTATAATCCAGGTACTTGCCGGAAAGCCCCTATGCCCTCTGTTACAGTCATTAGCGCCAAATTCCCCAGTTCGTTTTAGGAAGGATTTATACCCCGGCGATGATATCTGACATACGGTAACGAGGCTGTCGCCTAAGTAGAGCATCGACCTTGTACATGTATGTACGGAGTGTTCCAACGCTACCTATGTATATTCCCTAATTTCAGAAAGGCTGCGCATAGGCATCAGCGCCCCGGCTCATAAATGGTGAGAATCGGCCTTACTGCGATCGATGGAGAGTAGGGGCCTGAATGCCCGGACTTGTGACAAGCTCTGGTAATCACACAGAACAACGAGTAGTGCACATAAATACGACGACGTGCACTTTACTCTGTACCTGTTGCATATCGAAATTTAGCAGTACCAATGAGGAGAGAAATTAAGTAACAGTATTGCAGGTAGTAGATGTCGACTGATCTCGATGAGTGGTTAAGGATTCATTCCCACGAATCAATTTTGTTTGCCAAGATCTTGTTTAATAAATACTTACGGCACCATCTGCTCAGAAGTCACTGTATCATTCATTAGACAGTTAAACGAGTTAACCGAGTAAACTGGAATGCAGAAAGATTCTATTTTGTGTTGACGTCATGCACAATCTACAAAGTGCATACGCAATATCGCTAACGAAAGTATGAAATACAGTGGATGATGAATGATAGAGATAAAAGTTAATGACGTATAAAATAAGAGAATTGCTATAGCTACAGTTGGTTAATCCTATAAGACACTTAAGTATGAATAAGTAGACCCGGGTATGTGAGAATGAAGGGAAAGATCGCTCAGACGTTGTTATCCGAGGGCTCGACCGTAGAAGGTTCTGCGCTAGGAATGATCGAGTGACGAATCGACGAAATCTCAATCGCCATCGATTCAGGCCGTATCACCGCAGGCTCCGGTATCCGGGGAGAGGAGAGACTCGATGAAGAGGATGATCCAGATGAGGGAGTAGGGGAGTATGGGCTTTCTTTGTAGTCGGGGAGAGTGCCACCAACATCGGAGAGGATGCCGCCAACGTCAGCGAAGGAGAGGGCACCAAACGACGCGTCGGGAGAGAAAGACTTTTCTTTCTCGTTGATGGACGCCGTGGGCCCGAACGAGGCGGAGATGTCGGTGAAGGAGTCGAGGGAGTCGTGCCTCTGGAGCATCTCGCGGTGAACGAACACCGGGAGAACGGGCCTGGGACGACCACTTGAGGTCTTGGAGAAGCTCTTGGAGTTTCCACTACAAAACAAATGGCATCAGTGACCGCTCTAGACGAAATGAAGTATATTA
The DNA here is from genome assembly GCA_036937195.1 of Nidularia pulvinata. Classification (NCBI taxonomy): domain Eukaryota; kingdom Fungi; phylum Basidiomycota; class Agaricomycetes; order Agaricales; family Nidulariaceae; genus Nidularia; species Nidularia pulvinata. Next base: position 1,633 of record JASFDH010000314.1, read on the forward strand.
AATGCATACCCGTTGGAGCTCATAAGACCGGAGCTGTTGCCGAAGGAAGTGGTGGAGACACCGATGTGCTTGACCACAGACTGGAGCGCAGAGCGGTAGTTCTTCTTTGCCTCGTCGGCAAAGCCGAAGAAAGCGAAAAAGACCAAGGCGCAACCGATGGTAAGCCATCTGCTCGCTTCAAGCCCGCTAGCAAGTCGGGGAATACCACGCCAGAGGATGGCGGGGGTTTGGTCAACGCGAGAGAACTCAGCGTGGGTGTTTGCCCAGGAAATCCATGGGCTCAGGCCGATGGTATTGACATAGAGGGAGTATATGCCGAGAGGTACGGTGCACAGAACTTCGATCCCGGCGAGGCACATGAGGCGCAGATAACGACTCGAGTTCAGGTTGGAATTGCCGGATAGGAGCTCCTTGAACTGCGAGCGGGACTTGCTGAACGCGCGAATACTGAGGCAGCAGTAGACGGCGGAGACAAGACCAATGGCGATGGGAGGTGCGGATACTAACACGAGAGCAACGGGTGTGGAGTAGGTAGCAGGGAAGCAGCCAACATCCTCATAGATATTGAAGCGATGCCCCTGAGGGATGTATTCTGCGTAACTGGTAAGTGTGGAAATGAAGCGAAAGCAGTTGATGACGTACGGATAACCATCTCCAGGAGGGGAAGTCCCAATCCAATCGCCAAATCTACCATGATCGCACGACGCTTCTCCGCCTTGGTGACAGTGACGGATCGGACAGAGGCAATGTGGTAGAGGCGACGATTGATGCAAAGAGATGCGGCGGGAATCGCGACTGCAGTACCAACGATGAGCCTGGCGGAAATATCGCACCAGACAGGAGCCCAGTTGATGGCGTTACCGTTCCAGACGATGGAGTTAATGAACTGGTTGAGACATGCGAGGCCCGTCCATGCCATGTAGAGACAGGTACCAGTATTCCAGGCTGGATAGGATCGACGTATTCAGCGAGTCTATTAAGGCTGTAGGAAGTAATATAACGTACCTTCGAGATGCCATGGGAAGGGGATAGCGCAGCATAGGAATCCAATGAAGGAGAACATCGACACAACCCAGTTGGGATAGGGGTGAATGAACGACATCTTTGGTGCTCAGTACGTTATCGCTGGTACGTGGGATGAAGCGCCGGGAACAGCTACTCAGAGAGAGAGAGCACAGGAGGTGAATCGGCTGTAGGCGTTGGGACTTCGAGTCATCACATCTCACAGCCTTAAGAGGATTGTGGTGATGGTGCTCTATCCTGAATTCCTTATGCATTTTGCGGTGGTCCCCTTGTCCTCGGTAAGACGAACGACTAATCTCATCCAGGATGGGGGCTCAAGTGAGCATCCGGATATGGACGTGAGCTTGTTGCTTTCCAAAAATGGACCGCCGGGCGAAGTTCCTGATTTGGACATTACCTTGTCGCACCCAAAAAGAGCATCACGCCACGCATACCACGATGCCAGAACCCGTCTGATCAACGTCTGATAGACCCCACTAGTGGGAACATCCATGCTTCCGTGCACATCAGCTGCATGCTATTCACCGGAGATGGAGGCCAGAGAGGGAACGCTCAAACGAACGTCCCGGAATGGCGAAGCGATTGGCTTTATTTGGCAGCAGCCTTTAACACGTGACCGGCACGGCATCCGCTCCTCCCGTATGGTGCACCCAGGAAACCCGCAAGGACATACGAAAAAACGGTCTGTAGACTGCGGTAGGGCGAGATATCGGTTGAACAACGCAAATTCGTGTACAAAGCCTTGTTCCGTAGAGAGACGTTGCCTTCAAGAGTTCAAATATACCGTCTAAACGGAGCGGAGGCCTGAATATAAGGCTACTAGGCACTATAGAAGAGCAGATCAAAGGCGTTATCAGTAACTGTTGCTGGGGCGGCTTGGGCCACAAGAAAAGCGGAAGACGCACCATTCCAAAACCCACACCTATAAAGATAACCACTTAATCAATCTCATATCTACCCTAGGGCGTAGCGTCCATATTTAGGCGACATTTGTACGATGCTGGGGAGGATAGGAGGAAGAGGACTGGTCATATAGACGGAGGAGAGTGCTCTAAATCGCCAGCAACGTTGCTTTTGTATGCTGCCCTGTAGCCGGTCTTATTGTCAAGGCTCTATTGTCTTCAACATGCTTACATCACCATCACCATCAGCTGATTGAGAGGTGAACAATAGCGTGGGAGAGAACTGCGTCGGGCCCGGGCCGCGCTACCTTCCTCTGCATATCCTCGCTTTCTCGACTTTCTAGTACATAGAAACATCAAGAAGTTCGCTATCGATGTTAGCGTTCATTAGCGCTACTAACGTCAGATTTTCAGTGCAAAAAATCCCTAAGAATTAGATAATCGGGGATTCTTTATTATGCATATTTACCGGGCAATCCTCAAATCTCACTAAGATTAGCAAAAAGAAATGTACAATTATACTGCATGTATACGGGGCACATAAGTGGTATTGGCATAGACAAGGTATAAGCTACATGATCGGGAAATATATATGCTACAGATGATGCAAAAGAAAAGACTAAAGGGATACAGAGACAACGATGTTACCGGAACAGAAACGGAGGATGAGCGTAAGAGGCGAAGGTCGAAAGGCTCATTCGCAGAACGTATATAGACGTAAAAATGTGTTAAAAAGTTCATTAAACAGTCTCGGTCTCCTTTAGAACGGTCATATGGATGATGTGCTCGGGCCCTTCAGCTTTTCCAAGCTTGTCTCGATTCCAGCCAGTGTTAAGGCCCCGGAGACTGGGTCGCTTTGGGAGTGTCTTCTTCTTTGTAACCGGAGAAGATATCGGCTGGTGCGAAACTTCGGAAAGTGAAGATATACTAGAGCCTTCGAACGGTCTAGATCGTAGATGAGGTGGGGTGATCGCAGGGTACAATGGGTATCCAAATGTCTCCTCGGCGGAGGACGCAGGAGAGTGGGAGCGAGAATACGATGGTCCATGGCGAGATGGAGCAACGGTCTTCGTCGGGGACACGGGCGGTACTGGCCACTGCACTTCCAGCACCGAAGATATTGTCGACACTGCGTCAACCGGAACTGATTTCGGAGGCAATTTCATGACAAAGTGCGGAGTCGACGGGGTTTGGGGTGAGGGAGCTTTGGTGGAGAGATTGTGGTATGAGGTCTTTGTCGGGGATGCGAACACAGGAGCGGGAAGCACAGGCGTGGAAATTCCGAGCGATTGGGCCGTCGGAGAACCAAGATATGCCAGAGTATTGGCCATGAAGACGTCATCTTCGGTGACGGTGGAAGCGGTCTGATTACTGGGACACGGGCTGGGGCACTGGGATAGCGAAGACGACGATGCCTTTGGTTTCTTGCTGAGGCTGCCTGCCCTGGATGGCTTTACATCGAGCATATCGTCCCAGCCGGACTTCAGTTCCACAGTTTGAGGTCTAGGTTGAGGCTGCGAAAGCGAAGAAGCCCGCGAGACCATCTCTGACGGCTTATAGCTGTAAGAAAGAAATCAGCACTAGCGCATTTGCACGAACTACGAAGAAACATACTGCGACGGTAACGCGAAGGATGGCTTGGCCGCGAACAACTTCCGCAAGTGTGCCCGTACCCACTTGAATGCATCCCGCGCTTCCTCGCCTAGCGCGAAGGAAAAGATGATATATACCAAGGAGACAGAAAATAATGTCCACCATCCCAAGTGAACGGCATTAATGTCATCTAGAGACCTGAGAGTGTCAATCTCAGTAATATGGGCATGGACCGACGCCAATGAGATCCAGGGCTGTGGAGAGGGCGTAACAAACATGGAAAAGACGCAGATCACGGCCAACAGAATAGTCATGAACATAGACATAATAAGCCGGCGCATAAAAAACGAAGAAGTCATGTTTGAGCGAGACTCGAGGTGCTGCGAAAACCGGGCAGAGGATTGATGGAAGGAGTTGTGTACTGCAGCACCTGGAATAAACCATTACATTATGATAGAAGACGACAAAGGTATAAAAGTACCTGAGAAACCGAAAGACAGGCCGCAGAGGCATAGAGGTGGAATCCACATTATGAGGGAGGCGGGCATAGATGGGTGTATTGATGCAGAACAACCGAAGTCTTTTACCAGATCAAACCGGTGATCCTGGACAATGTAGTCTGAAATAAAAACGTAAGATCGCTGCAATAAGAGAAGAGGGTAAGTTACTCACGTAGAGCCATATAAATTATTGGTAAAACATAGCAGAGTGCAAGATCTATTAGCACGCGGTTTCGTATAGACGTTCGGTCGGATGATATCTTCCTGTGCGAAGATACCAGTTCTAGATGGCATGAGATGGAAAGACATGCTCCTGGGATAGCTATGGTGACCGCTAGCAGGAGCCTTGTGACTAAGGAAATTTTCTTAGTAAATCTGTCCGTTAATCGGCGATGAAAATGTGTACGAACCAATATCGCACCAGACAGGTCCGCTCATATTCACGTTCCCGGCCCATACCAGGGCATTGATACCGCGGACAAGGTTGCATCCCACAAGCCATGATACTATGGCCAAGTTCGCTACATTACTGCGTACGCGTCTGGTTGGAATAAATACAGCTAACAGAGCCACACAGAGGAAGGAGAGCACGGGCAGCTCGAGAAGCATGATTGCACAGACAATTATCGATCCCTAATCGGGATCACCCAGCGGAAAATGGAGACAGGGCGAAAGGAACGAAAAACGAGAGCAGGAAACAAAAATGCTGGGGGTGTGGAATATCTGACACCGCGGGAGAAGGCGGTATTAGAGGCTGTGGAAAACAAGGCGCTTTCAAAGGTCCAATACATTGAAACGTATGAGGCAAAGCGATAGACCATCAAGACAGGCTCGCCAGCGTGGAAAGAGATAATCTTCCTCTGCAGCAGGAATGAACATCCTTCTCGAGAAACTGACAAGTGCTCTTCCAATTTGAAAACAAGGTCACTGTATGTCGCGGAGACATTCTGCACAGGTCAGGGTTGCTTGTCTACCGCCTACTGACGAGAACGATGCTCATGTCGGTGTGGCGAGAAACCTTGTCGGACAAGGGGAAATGCAAATGCGGAAGGGTGAATAACGAGCGCATGTACTTGAGGCTGTCCGCATAAGGATGAGTGTATGTCCTTGCCGTTTCCGGGAGTGATGGTGACATCACGTGATATCACCCTTTGGCGGTAATGCCGGATCGCACAAAGTTCCAGTGCGCGGAGTCCGGACAGCGAGCTACTGGCATATATATCCAATTAAGCGATGAGCATCATGGCTAGTGCGCGGTTGAATAGCCCTAGACTGAGAAGTGCAGCATTTAAAATGAAATGGATGAATAAAGCATTCGTTTTCAAAAATGTCAGAGCCTTGCGACCGTGATCCAGTGTCCCACCAGGCCACACCGGAAAGGCTCGAAGTGTCTTGCACCTTCAACAGCAGCGACGATGGCACCTGAGAAGCGGCAGATCGATATCATTCTGATAACATAGACTGTAATGCAGATTTGCAGGTTCTAAAGGCTTATTTACTGACGCAGTCACGGAAATACCGGATATATAGACAAAGCACCTTCGAATAAGGCACCTCCAAGGGCTAGCGTAGGCTGGTATTCATGTCCTGACGTCTGCCATGCGATAATTCCGGGTAGAAAGCCCGACAGAAGAAGGAATGTTAGGGAATCACTTAGTAAATGACGCCGATCATAGCTCCTCGAGCGCGAGGAACGCCGGTCAGATGTTTCTGGGCTGTTTAGAGTACAAGGATGGGAGAAAGGGCATGAATCCAAGTTCTGTATATGTTGTCAAGGTACCTTGGAACGGAACCGTCTTGCGAAGGACTACCCGCCGCCTAGACGAAATGGGAGAACCATTGATGATAAGACGGTGCCACAGAGGAAGAGACGTCCGGATTTGCGAACAACATATTCATTCATAGTTAGTATAGAACTGGTAGCTGCTGGGTATGCTGAGGCCTTGTTCATGGAGAAGACTGAGTAGTGAACACGATGAGTTTCAATATGTCCCAAGTGGGTTGATTATCGTTGCCGAGGAACACGCGGTATTTGCAGTATCTGAAGAAAGCCTTTAGTTCCTATGGATATATGAAGCCAACTGAAAATAAATAGAATCTATCACAAGCAAGGATCGATACGAATACGAATAGGGGACTCGAGAGTGGAAAAAGAATACGCACTTAAGATATTTGTTTGGCGAGTCTTATCATGTTCCGTCCAAAGAGAGGTTGTGTTGACGCAGCCACTACTGCGTAGCAGCAGCTTTAGTCACTGTAAAGATCTCCTCTGCAGGCTTTTCGAGCCTTTGCAATTGTTCTGCAATTTCATCCTCTGACGGGCGCGAAGTGCATGGATATGCTGTATGATTCAGCAAATTTCGCCAAAAGATGTATGGGGGCGAGTGGCACCATTCCTCGCAACAGTGCTTCCAAGTGCGCAAGCCGAGATGGATAGGATAACGAAACTGTGGGCTGAGAGGAGTAGGGCGCTGTTGAGCTGTTGACGGTTGCAGTGCAAGCGCGCCGTAGGCACGTGGAGAGCCTCACCATCGCATTCTCCACGCCTCAGCTGACCGTCTTCCATGCTTGTCGAACGATTTCAACGGAGCGTCCTTAAGCTTTGATTGCTGGCATACCACCGATGCTCTTCATGGCATCCATCTGTCCTCAAAACCTCGAAACCATCCTTTAACATGGTTACAACTTCAAGCGCAATCCACCACACCGAACACGCACTGCGCAAGCGCATGCACATTCTTGAGCGAGCCCACAAAGAACTTTCGAGCTTGAACGCTGGGCAGGACTCAAAGATTCTGCAGGGGATGGCGCATTTGAAAGGAGAAGATCGACATGCGGACAGGCATTCGCATTCTTCGCGGACGCGGTCAGAAGAGGAGAGTCGGTCGGAGAGTAGTGCCAGTGGCGACGAGCTCGAGCACGGCAGCGGATCGGATACTGAGGAAGAGCGCCGCCACTTCCCACCGAGGGCTCATAGTCCTCCTCGTCCGCCAAGTGGCAGGGAGCGCGATGGAGACTCGGCCTCACTGATCGCGACGAACCGCTCTTGGTATGAGTTTGACCTCGCAGTGGTAGTCGCTCTCGTCTCTCCCATAGGAAACTGGCTTACTGGAGGAGACCATATCAAGAATCTGCTTCTCATTGTTCTGCTCATTTTCTACCTTCATCAGATTATCGAAGGTATGTCGTACCCCTGATCACACGACAACACACAACTAATAACTCTGTCTTTACCCCAGTTCCGTGGTCCCTATACCAGAACGCCCGCCCACGCCGACGTCCTGCGCATCTCCCAACTCTTTACACGGCAGAAGACAAGTACCGCCAGCTCGCTGCGTCGGAGTTGCGCACCCTCGAGTTCTTCTTCCTCACCCTAGCCGCGCTCTCCCCGTTCTTCGGGGCCACTCTCCTCCGCTACGCCAGCGACGCCATAATAGGCCCACACGCCGTATCCTGGTTCAGCACCGGCCTCTTCGTGCTCGCTACCGGGATGCGGCCCTGGGCTCACCTTGTCGAGAGGCTGAACGAGCGCACAAAGGACCTACATAACGTCATCCACTATCCGCCCTCAGAGCGCGAGTTGGATGGCGTCGTGTCGTCGAAGAAGGAAATGGCAGAGCTGAGGGAGCGCCTTGAACAGCTTGAGAGGCGCATGCGCAAGGCGAAAGCTAGGGTGAAGGATATGACGGAGGAATTATATGACTACGTGGACGAGGCAGTGGAGGCCGTTGAGCGGTCGATGAAGAAGCGAGAACGCCAATTAGATACGACCGAGAGCAAGGTGAAGGAACTTGAAGACTCCATCATCGCGCTCGTGGGGAAGGGGAAGGGGAAGGGTGTAGTCGCTGTGGACACACACCAAGTCTTCACCCATTCCATCCTCGCGCATCTTCTCCCGAAATGGCTTCTCTCCCCGCCCGAGCGGAACATCTACGCCAACACCCCCTATACTACCTATCCGACCTCCCCCATTTCGCTGAAACACACGCTCCACAATTCTCCTCCACCATCACCATCGCAGTACTTCTCCCCCCCCTCGTCCTCCCCGACCTACGCCCTGCACACGTTCCCGTCTCAGTCCAGCGGGCATCTAGAGACGATCTTGGAAGAAGAGGGGCCTAGGGCTGGGACCTACGTCGCAACGGTAATTCCAGCCCTAGCTCGGCCGTATAACTTCACTTCAGGTCTTGTCTGGAAGGTTGGCTACTTGGCAACGATGCCGCTGCGGGCTGTGGTGAGGATGGTTCTGAGGAATTATTAGATTCTGCCTGTTCGTTTCGATGGACCGAAGGCTCGCTCTTCAAAATATTCGACGGATACGAGACGACGCTCGTGGGACCAAGTGTTTGTTTCATTTTTTCCATGTCATGGTCGACACGAAACTGCAGATCCTCACATCGTCTCTCTAAACACCCCATGTTAACAAACCATTGACCGCCTCGTCAAAATATTCCAAGCTAATTACGCTGGTTCGATATGAAAAGTGATTCCGCGAACTGCTATCTCTCTCTTTCTTTCTACGCTTTCTACACTTTCTACGTTTTCCGCATACCTTCATCACAAGCTAGTCGACTCATATTATATCTCCAAGAAGGCCTAGCCTTTATAACACCTATTTTATTATATCCTGGGAACTTCGAGCCAGTCCTTCGTGTCTCTGCTGTGGCCCTTATTATATGTAGTATTTATTTTTTGCTTCGTCGTTCCTTTGTGTTCTTTTGCATGCAGGAGTGTAGCAATAAATTGTATTATCCGCATCTCTACTCTTCACCGTGTGTTCTACTACGTTGTGCATAGACATGATCCAAGCTCAAATGTTAGATGAGCGCACACCTCCAATTCAGACGAAGATATACTTAGGAGAAACTAGTATATATATATAATTCTTCAGAAGAACGGAAATTCTTCGTCACTCATCGAAATTATCCTCCATTGCCATGTGGCGGGATAGATGGTTTTTGTCGCGTAAAGCATACGCAACATAATCGCTTGTGCCGGTCCGACGAATGATTCCAGAGGGGAAGATGGGGAGCTTGGTACCATTGTTTGCTCTCGGTACGGTTTATCGTCTTTTATATAATTATGAATGCGCTTGAAGCGACCTTGCTTCGATTTTATTCGAACCAACCCAAAGAGCTTCACATTGCCACATTTCCCATATAAGAAATTACAAAATAACGTATACCATTTATGTATGTGTATGATAATTATTACGAGAAAAGACGCAAGGCAGAGAAGATAGTAGTACACAACATTAGGGAATAGACGTATGGTCGAGCATCATTCTGCTCCTCGGAGAAGTGAGAGATATACACGCACTATTAATCGTAGCTGGACTCAAAAGCAGCCATGGGGCGATATATAACATAAGCGGTAGGGACAGAGAGAACTTAACCAGTGGATTCGCTTTTGACAGTCGCAACGTTTGCAGGATGATGTGCAGTGCGCATGTCGACTCCCTCGTGGATAGTGTGGCTCGGCGCATGCGTGTGAGTTGCTGAGTTCGGCGGTCCTGCGCTCTTCGTAGTATTGCCACTCTTGCTGGTGGAAGGGATCTTACTCTGCGTACAAAATATCAGCCTCATTTTAGAGGGGCAGATACCCGATGATGAGGAACATACCGGGCTTTGGTCAGAGAGTTTAAGCTCCCTGGATAGGTCCTCGGCGACGCCGTCCACTTCGCGCGTGCAATGACCGCTTTGCAGAACACGGTTACCGATGCTATCCTGGGTCAGTGCGCCGGACAAGGTGCCGCCGCGCTGGAGGAAGTGCTCGATAGGGACGGCCGCGTGCGTCTGCGACTGGTGGACAATGGGGGCTTCGTGCGTGACCTCGTGGATTGGGATGGTGGTATGAACACGCTGCCTATCAACCGCTGGAGGCGCATCAACATCAAGGTCGTATGTAGCGGATGGGAGGCACATACTCTCTTTCTCGATGACGGGCTGGATGACGTGATGGATGTGGTGGTGGACGTGTTCATTAACAACAGTGCCTTTGTCGATGATGGAGCGCTCTTTGCTTTTATGTTGCTATAATAGCGCATGAGAGCGTGGAACGGGCAATCTCGAAAGACTTCTTACCAAGGTATTGTGCTGTTGGTTGACTTGGCCTTCAAACAGCTCGTTGTCTTCGGATTTGTTGGCATGGGTCTCGTAGACCAGGGTGACAGGGTACACCTAAATAATGAACTTGAGGATAAGGTTGTGCACGACATTCCCGGAGAACGGACCTGCTCGCGGGTCTGTTCCATGAGCTCTTCAGATGCCGTGACGGGTTGGATATGATGTTGAACATGATGGACTACCATGTATTCATGAGCATCGAGCACGAAGCTAGGTAGTCTCAGAAGTGCTAACCATGACGTTCCACATCTTTCACGCGTTGGACCTCTTCCGTCTCGACATGTCGAATAGTTTCATGGGTGACCGCTGCAATCCTCTGTCAGGCTGTGAGGCGCACGGGCCATATGGCGAACTCACGATTCAGTTGATTCGTATCCTCCTCGGTCTTGCCAGTAGGTATGACGTCGTTGGTATTCACGTTGCTATGTCCCCCGGCATGTACGTCTCGAGTGCCTGAAGGAGAATGCTCAGTTGTGTTAACAGAAGAAAGAATCAGCGCACCGCCACTAAGCGAGCCTCCAGCATCGGCGACGCGAACTTGGCTGGCTTTGGTATTCCTGGTCTTTTGACCGCTAAGCTGACGCGAGGTAGCAGATGCCCGCACTTTAGCGCCTAACATCGCAATCGCATAAGTAGGTGCAGCAGAGGAAGTCGAAACGGAGCTTACCGGCGGTGTGAGACTTGTGCGTGTCGCCAAGGGAGCCACCTGCTGCAGCGGCAGCATCCGTTCCATGACCACTGCTGCCCTGCTCCTTCGAGCGCTCCAAGTCGTGCTCCATCATCTTCTCCGAGTCCGGCTTCCCGCTCGTCCCAGGGCCTGTGCCGGGCGGGAGTTTGTGGGAGCGGCCAGCGTCGGAACTAATGGGATTGGTTTTGCTTATAGTGTCGTCTTCATAACTTTTGGTATCGTTGGTGGCGGAAGGTACGAAATTACCCGCCTCATCGTGGGCAACGTTTGTAGCGTTGTTAGGTGTATCGTCCTTGAACATGCTCTTCATCGTATTGCCGATTCCTGGGGGAATGGAAGGGGTTCAGCGAAAATTAAATAGTTTGAAGGGCCCCGAGTGCATACCCATTTCATTGAACAAAATCTGGATTCGATGCAGTGACGGTGGTTATGGATGTCGTGGGTTGGACGGCAATGTCCCCGAAAGATCCAATATATGTTGACGATTGAATACGAGCCTTTGATATGTGCTATGCAATTCAAACTTGGTAAAGAATGCGTGTAGAAGCGTCTTAGCGAGCAACATTCGATGTTCTTTGCTCCTCTGTAATGAGTAGTAAAGAATGTGTTCGAACCTATAGGATGATCGAAGATCTTTTGTTGGCTCCAATAATGTCCTCATGGGCATAACGCTGAATCTGTTCGAAATTCCACATTCATTTGAAGAATAAGATAAGTCGGCAGCGTATTTACTCGGGCTGATCTAGGCAATGGAATCTGGCAATAACGTGAACGTCTGGAAATGGGATCCCGCAGAAAATGCAGTTAGAAGAGGCGACATAGGCAGATCGCAAATAACACACCTCTGCTCTTTGCATTACTTCTGCTCTCTGCAAACTCGGACCTGCTTCAAACCGACTAAGCTGCAGGCCACTAAAAAGCATTAGAATCTAGGTAGCCCTTCGTGGACTTCGCTACGGCCTAGAGAGAAGCCATATGGCCAGGCTAATCTAAATGCCATTGTATTAGCTCATGAGTAATCAAGATGACGAACCATTGGAGTCTATTAAAATTACAGTTCTCAGAAGTGTTGAGTGGCATGATTATCACGTGCTATTCGATAACACAGAAAAGCTGATAGGTGGAATGAGACTCAAACTACCAATTGAGCAGCTTGAAGGTGATTTACGAAAATTTCATGAAGATTGACAAAAAAGTCCACAAACCTCGAGCTTTGAAGTTGAAGTTAAAGCTTGAAGCTTGAAGCTTGAAGGTCGATAGGGAGGCTGCATAGCATGGGATGCTGTCATCGATGATCGGACTTTGAAGAGTCTAAACGGACCCACACTGATTGACCTTCATGAACGAACAGCGATCTTCATGAAATATGAATACTGCAGAAACATTGCATAAATACTTATGGCCTGAGGGCCCAAGATATAATCCTGGTCTCTTACCCTCACGTCGCCCACCCTCCAGGCTTTCCATGTATTGGCTTTGGATAACGGGGCTTTTACACCGTGACGGGTCCCCCGCTATTGGATATGCGCGTAGGGTTTAGAGCTTAGAGGCCATAGGTATGCTATACTATTAACGCTGCGTATAGTGCTTTATTATTCTAACTCTTATTTCGAAAAGCTTTACAAAACTTCGCCATTTCATTGTACCCAGCGCCCGTTGACTGCTAAGCGAGCCAAAGACCAGCGCCCATGTATCCATCATGCAACAGCCGTACGTGGACGTGGCCCGCCTTGCCCCCCATTCGCCTACATGTAGATACGAAAGCTATACCTAGGCAGATCCTCCACCTTGGCTCTCAACTACAAGTCGCAATGGTATTCACCTTCCGTGCCCAACCACTCAGAACACTTTACCTGGTCGTCCGCATCCCAGTGCTCCTCTTCCTCCAACTACCTTTCTATGCCCTCCTATATACCCTCCCGTCATTCCGCCCGTGTCGTTCATGGCCCTTCTCCCGCTCTATGATCGTTGTCGCGTACCGTGCGTTCATCAATATCATGTACGACACTAGCTATGTGACTTTCGTGCCGTCTCCGGATCCGGAAAAGGTGCAAAATGAGTCTGGATTCGTGTGGGTAGACCCGGCCCCGGAATACTTCACAGGAGAGGGTGAGGTTCAGCAGGCCGCTAGGATCAACGGAGTGAAGCCAGCGAAGACTTGGGGATTTTGGTACCCGCATAACCGCGAGCTGGGACAGGAAGCAAGCGACAACGAGAAAGTAATATACCACTTCCATGGTAAAACTTTTCATCGTCCGTGGATTTGAATAGCGCCTGATCAAAGCACCGTCTACAGGTGGAGGGTCCATAATGGGAACCCCTCACCCCTCCAATGATAACCTCAAAACACTATTCCTAGGGTTACATGAGCACCTCCCCTCCCACCCGCGACTCTTCGCGCTCTCATACCGCCTCTCCTCTGCGGCTCCCTTTCCCGCCGCCAACCCTTTCCCTGCCGCCCTCTTCGACGCGCTCGCAGGATACCACTACCTCGTACACACTCTCAACTTCCGCCCGGAGAACATTATCCTCTCCGGTGATTCGGCTGGCGGTCTCGTCGCGTTCTGGCTCGCACGCTATCTCGCATTACACACCTTCCCCCGACTCCCTAGTCCAGGTGGGTTGCTCCTCCTCTCGCCTACTGTCGACTGGGCTGTGACGCAAATGGGGGAGGAGTCCTCGATGCGTCGAAATGCGGCGTCAGACTTCGTAGACACGATCTTGACGTCCGGATACACACGCCGCGCACTGCTTGGAGCTCTTCCCGAGGCGGAGGCGGCCGCAAATGCGTGGATTGCTCCGGGATCTGCGTTGCTCCCATACTCTCGGGGAACGTTCAAGGGCCTTCCGAAGACATGCTTCGTCACTGGAGGCGCGGAGCAGACGCTAGATGCGATGGAGACGTTGCGGGACCGGCTGGTGATGGATCTGGGAGAGGAGAACGTGAGCTATGTGGAAGCGAAGGACGGGACGCACGATTTTCTCACTTTCGCGTGGCATGAACCTGAGCGAACGGAGGCATTGCAGTTGGTCGCTGGGTGGGTTAGGGACAGCATATGGCCTGATGCTAAGTAGCGCTGTTCGAAGCACAGCTGGCCCTGGTTGGCGGTAATCTATTTCTCAGGAAAAGCTCAACAGCACATCCTGGAGGCTGAACCCTTGATCATACAACTACGCATGTAGACTCTGTCTTGGTGGAAGTGACGCTTTCAGTATATGTATGTATGCATCACCCTGTATGTACGCTGATGGCATCTCGGCTGCCGCGTACTTGTATCGGAACGTGATAGGCTCTCAGGCACGACTGTCTTTTTCGTTCATTCCTCCTACCAATACCGGAGCTTCATGGCTTTTTGTCGTGGGCGCTTGCCCTTCTCCCCGTCCTCTGGTACATAGGACTGGCTACACATCACGAATTCGTTCCCGTTGCTTGCATTACAACGTTCTTACTTATTTTCTCTCTACCATGGCAATGGTGAGCAGGTAGTATCGCAACACTTGCTGTTATCTTTTGGCTGTTCGTACTTAACGTCATCCACGCGGCTGACGGGGTGATTTGGGCTGGAAATATCGATAACATTGCGCCTGTGCGGTGTGATATCTGCGCGTGGTTTTTATCCCATAATGGAATGTTTTGTCTTGTTCATTGTTGACAGCATTATACTTTTCTATAACAACGGAATTGATCATTGGCGGCGGTATAGGACCTCTTGCTGCTATCTTTTGTGTCTGCATCCGCCTTCTACGAGCTTCATTTGCTCATAGTGCTCCCAGCAGGTCATGGGAATCTGGGAAACGGAGCAGATAATTTTTTGAATATTACATGTGCTATACCCTCATAGTGATTATTATGGCACTCCGTAAGTCTTATAAGTTATGCTTCAGAGTCTCTATGTTCCCAAAACTCATGAATAATCAGATCACGTTGTTCAAGGATATGACCTTGATACCACTGAGGATCACGGATGCTGGGCGGCTGTCTATTTTTCCTTGCCCGCGATATTCATTCTCTGGGTCCCCGGTTTAGTTGCGTTAGCAAGCTCCTTGATTTGCGCTGGTATGTCATTCATATATGGTTTTCCCGGATAATATGTACTAAATTTCGAAAATACTACATCCAGGCCTTGCTTTGGTGAATCTAGTTCGGCACCACCGATCTCGTGTTCAATCTAGCATCTGTGTCGAGTGGATTCACAATTTCACACTACATAAGGCTCATGACTATGTCGGTTGTGATGATGATTTGGAATACTAGAGTTACATCGTATGTCCTTGAATCTAATTTGGCGACGCATGAGCTTTTGCTTTGGGAAAGCTGGGCATTTGTCCATACAGAATTCTCCTATGTCACTCAATATCTTCTTTCACTCCTTCCCCAGGTATTCCTTAATAACTAATATATAGCATGGTGTATCGTTCCCATTTCCATATTTTTCTTTGTCACAGCTTTTTCTTTCAGCAAAGATTCTATCGTGGAGTATAAAAAGATATCTTCATGGATCCGCTGTCATATTTTACCTCACGTGTTCTATGCGGACTCGAAATCCCAATAGTCTCGCTATTATGCTGTAAGTGATTCTCTTCCTTCATCGCCGTATCAGCTTTTAGCAAACGACGGTCACAGATTTGTTCACACAACTACTATGCAAGAGACATCGTCCGATGTTAACAGCGCTCCCAGTCACGAAACTAAGGCACCGCTCACTTCAGCTTTGCCTCTTCTTGGACTGAAATTTCTCCACAAGATTTGGAATGCAGCGAGAAAAACTCAGATGAAGATCCTTCGAAACTTGTACTATAGTAATCAAGTAATAACCTTTAGCTTCAGTGAGTTTTGTCTCGCTTTCTGTCATACCCATCTTTTCCCTTCGAACGCTGAATAATCTGAGTATTGGCTCCTATTACTAATTATATGCCGCAATCCGGATGGTACTCGACATAATGCGACTCCACGATTTATTGGAAAGCCGCTGACTGATATTGAATAGGGGCACTCTGAAATGCAGTAAGTCGCCAAATAATTTACTAGTGGAATGACCTCAATCTGATTATATGTGTCACCTTTTCCATAGGCGATACGCTCGTACCGTAGCAATCAGATCTTTGAATGAATTATCCGCACTACCGCTGCTCGCTTTTCCCTCCAAGCTCCAATTTGGGCGCTCACTGGGCACAGTTAGACGAAATCTGGAGTCGGGGAACACACGTAGAGCTTATTATCAAATTCCAGTCCCGACGTTAACGCTAATCTATCCATCGAGAGCGGCACGATATCACTGAAAATAATGGACCTGGGCTTGACCAGTCTAACCCTTGATCGATCAACGAAGTTTGATCATGGCCATACCCAAACTGTTGTAATGCCAATGCTAGGTCAATCCTTACGGTCTTCAATCCTTTCGGCAAGTGGTGGTATCGTTTGAGTACGATATCTCTATACTTATATATAGACAGATGTGATTCTGCAGGAGCAGTGGCTTTTCTCTTCTCGTCCGTTATAGTCAGTATGCATCCTGAGTTCGCTCCCGTTGCCTTCATTGCAGCGTTCTCACTTACTCTACCTCTGCCCTGGCATTGGCGAGCGGGCAGTATCGCGACTCTTGCTGTTATTTTTTGGCTCTTCGCTCTCAACATTATCTATGCTGTTGACGCTTTTATTTGGGCTGGAAACGTTGATAATGTCGCGACAGTCTGGTGTGATATCTGTAAGTCGTTTATTCTATAGTGCAAGTTGATCTCCGTTAACGTCGTGGAACAATGTTTGTAGCAACAAAAGTGACCATAGGTGGCAGCATAGGCCCGCCAGCCGCTGTTTTTTTGCATTTGCATCCGCCTTTTACAAGCTTCATCTACGCATCATTCTCCCAGCAATTCATGGACAGCCAATAAGCGGCGCAGGCAAATCTTTGAATATTCCATGTGCTATATCCTGCCAGTGGTCACTATGGCACTTCGTAAGATCCATAATATGTCTAGTACGCGTTACCTGCCATCTAATGAATAATTAGACTATGCGGTGCAAGGACACCGGTTCGATATTATCGAAGACTATGGTTGCCGTGCAGCTATCTACTTCTCTTTGCCCGCAATATTTATTTTATGGATCTCCGGGCTAGCTGTGTCGGTAGGCGCGCTGATTTGTGCCGGTATGCAAATCCCTCCGCCTTTTCAAGTCCTGAAATAGTCATCTTATGACCTTTAATCGACTCAGGCCTTGCCTTGATAAATCTAATTCGACACTACCGATCTTTTTCATCCAACCTGATATCTGCATCAACTCGGAGTGGCTTCACACTTTCTCACTATAGACGACTCATGATCATGTCAGTCATCGTCATGACTTGGAATACTGCAGTCACTGCGTACATCCTTGGATTTAATCTGGCGAACCACGTGCTCCTGCCTTGGGAAAATTGGGCATTTGTTCATGAAGACTTTTCGCGTGTGGATCGATATGCACTGTTACTCATGGCCCCGATTTATCGCAATAATTTCTACATCGTGCAGTGGGTCATTCCGATCTCTACGTTCTTGTTCGTCGGAACTTTTGCGTTTGGTCATGATAATGTCGAGGAATATAAAAAAAATCTTTTCATGGATCCTCCTTCACATTCCATCCTCGTGGAGAAGCCCCGGTGCACATACTCAAAATCCCAACGGACTCGCTATGATACAGTGCGTCACTATCCTCCTTTTCAATATCTTTATTTTTAAATAATTCACTATCAAGATTCGTCCGCCCCACTACTACACAAGAGACATCTGCCAATTTTAACAGTTCATTCAAAACTGCAACATTGGTCACGTCATCGATCACTTCATCTCCGACTGAAACATCTCCACGGAAATTAGAGGATGGCGAGAAATTGTTGGATGAGAGCCCATCAGCACATGTAGTTATACTTTAATAAATGGACTAGTCATGTCGGTTATCTGGGTATTGCAGACGCTGTATTCTCTCCGCTCTGGTCATTCCAGTATGCATATTTGATCGCCGTCGCCCACAATCTCACTTGCTGATGAGAAGGGATTCAGTACACTGCAGCTATACAAAAAATGCTACGAAGAGATCTTCATGCAAATATATTTGAAAAGATCTGGCGCCAGGGAAATTTCTTTGATATTGATGGGCATGTTAAAATGAAAGTGAGCGCCTCGTAATCAAATCAAAAGGCAGTAGATTCGCGTTTGGCCTCGGTGCGCTCGTGAGGCAACTAGATATCAAGTCAACTACCTATATACTATTTGATGAAACAAATGAAGGCCGAAACAAATAAACTACGGAATGCCACAAAAATGTAAGTATTTAGTAGAATAACCAAGGAATCCCAAAGGGATACACGCAATGATCCGGCGTATATCGCGAAACGCTCGCAAACGAGCGCCCATTATTCTAACGGGGCATATTATTGCGTTTAACTTGAACGCATATATGTCTCCCCCATAGGTCCCAGGAATCTCCAAGTACGATGTGGGCACCAAGCCGTGATTCATTATGAGCATCGACAGTCTTTCCATGAAGTCAACAGGCTGAATAGTCGTGTAAGGGATTTAGTTTGATTCCCAAAGGAGAGCGCAGCATATTTTGCATCGATATTATCTTTCTCATAAATCGCAAAACAGTTATATTCGGTCCGTGCAAGAACATCACGAACGTCTTCCTACCAGACAAAGAAAATCATACAAACCAAGCATTTACCGTTATCATTGGGTACAACGCTTTTTACATCGACGCCTTCCCTCGCGGTTCATATGGCAGTAGAAGCGCAAGCGCGCCAGCAAAGATCACAAGTGCGCCTGCAATATATACCGGCACGGCGGTAGAGAGATCCGCGAAAAGCGCTATTATGGGTGCCTGTTTAGAAATAGAAAGTAAGCAATGAGACGCAGAACCAGGTGTGAGAGTACATACAATGACACCAAAAACACGCGTCGCGGTCGATACGAGCCCATTCCCCGTGCCTCTGTCCTTCGCGGGGAAGATTTCGGGCGAAATAGCGTACAGGACACCGTACATCATCTATACTCAAAGCAGTGAATAAGCACACGCATGGCGAGGAACAGCAAGTATAAAGCATCCAGTACTCACATTGCTAAAGAACACATAACCACAATTCCACCCCAGCAGCGCATTCGAGCTCCTTGCCGTCGTGCTCGCGAACAAAAACGCACCTGTGAGCCCTATCTTTCGCACAAGGTCGTTGAATAAAATCAACCTAAAAAGAGAATGAATACAGGGTACTCGCCCGAGGAAAGCGCTAGAGTGCCTTTGCGCCCAAGGAGGGGCATCTCGACGGCCCATCCCGCGAGGAAAGCGGCAGGGACGCCGATTGTGGCTAGAATTGCTTGCTGCGAAGAGGGATGAGAGGGATGAGAGAGGGGTCGAAAAAAGAGGGACGTACGTTCCGGTATGTCGTGTTGAGGGATGCATCACCGAAATGCGCGCCGCGAGACGCTAGTCTAGCGTAGCATACGAGTGTAGGTGAGTTGTAGGTATACACCACAGAAAGGAAGGGATCAACGAACAAGAAGGGTAAGAAGCTGTTGTATAGAGTTGACGCGAGACCGATGATAGCTGTTCAAAAGTTTCCCTCAGTAGTAGTTCACAATGCACATGAAGTTGACTCACCCCACAACGAGATCAACAAACTTGTCGAGAACGCCATCTTCCTCGTCGCAAAGAGCGCTCGAATATGCTCGCCCGTATACGCTGAGGTCTCACTCAACCATCCCCTCTTTCCTTTCCCTACACGCTCTTCCTCCGCACCCGTGCTTCGCCCACCCCCAGCTCTCTCCAGCTCCTTCTCGAGTCCCTCCACCCCAACATCACTCCCATTGATCTCCCCAACACGCTGCACCACCTTGACTGCCTCTGCATCACGTCCGCGCCCGACGAGGAAGCGCGGGCTCTCGAGAAGCTCGAAGACGAAGAAGCGTAGGCCCCAGAGGATGAGCGTGAGCGCCCCGAGGATGAAGAGCAGGTAGCGCCAGCCCATGTTGTCTTTTCGCGCACAGGGGATGGGGGTGTCTGAAGTGGAGAGGGGGCAGGAGAAATTGGCGATGAGGGGCCAGGCGATCTGCAAACGATAGGATAGTATTCGTGAGGGTTGAGAGAAAGCGGGGAAGTAAGAGTCTTACGAGGCTGATAACTAGCTGCCCGAGAGACCAGAAGACCGACATCACTGTTAAGAGATACTGGTGCGAGGCTGGCACAAGGTCTAGATGAAGTAAAGTTGTCTGTTAGACAACATCGATCTCCCCAAAACGTCAGCAATCTATACCTAGGAATACGGCCGAATCTACAGGTAAGTTGCCTGTAGCAAAGTACATCAATGTCGGTGCTGTGTGGATTGTATGGGAGAAAAGAATCCATACCTCCAACGCCGACACCAACAACTGCAATTAGCGAGGCAAGTGTGAGGAGATTCGGCGAGCCTCCAGCGCTGAGGCCAAATATGCCTGCAATAAGGAGGGTTACGTTGAATGACCACCTATAATGCGTAGAATGAAATAGATTAGCATCCATATTCATGCAACACTATGGCGCGAGATAAAGTTATTCAAAACGACACAAGCAATGGGCAACATGGTCCAAGAGCAAGGTATTCAGGTAGAATTTGAAAGGCAAAGTATGGAATCAAGGTCATGCTCACCTTCTTCCCCAGATATCGCACCCCAAACCCCAGAAAACGGCGCCAACCAGCAGACCAATATTCGCTGCAAGACTGAGGAACGGCCCATCGAACTGGAACTCGGCAACGACGGGCGTGAGAATGAGACCTGTTATGAGCTGGATTTTGGTGTCAGAAAAGCTGGCCTTCTGATGATTAGGGAACGGAAGCCTTACCGGCCATACGCTATCCCTATAAGTTGAAGTATACAAATTAGTAGCAGACAAAGTAGGCAGGAGACCTGAGACTCACGCGAACCACCCAAATCCTGCAACGAGGAATAGCATCCACTAGATAAGCACAGTGCAAGTTGAATATCAGTAACATGTCTTTCCTCAGGACATGAAACCCACCTGATATTTCCCCATCCCAATATCTTGGATTGCGCGATTCAGTACGCGCGTCTTAGCTTCGTACACCGGATCCAGCGTGCCCGCGTCATAGAGATCTTCGAGGGACACTTGTCTTGCTACTGCCACTTGCACCTGAGGAGAGCCAGGCTTCCCAGGAGCATCGAGGGACATGCTGGAGCCATTCTTGGTTGGGGAGTCCATAGCAGTTATTTTGGCGTTTATCTAGGCAGGCTTCAATGGGCAACACCTGCAGGACGCTGATAAGGAGTAAGCGAAGGAAAGGATTGAAATGAATCGTACCCGCGCGCCCTTTTATAGCACGATCGCATCACGGCCGAGAGGACGCTCCCTCTCCGCAGAAGGAGGAATTCTATTTATGGAGGAGGGAAGCAATTAGTGGGAATACGGCTACCAAGTGAAGCCGAAAGTCACCGGGATTGGACAATCGCCTGCAAATCTATCTTATCTCCTCACTATCTCGTGATCGCTCTCACGGTCGCAGCCTTCGAATTCAGTGGAGGCTGTCAACTGTCAATGCCATCGATTGGCTATAAACAAAAAATCGTAGTGCTCATTACCTCGCCAAGTTCCGTAGAATATAAAAGCCCTCTGTACTTGAACTCACCAAGTAAACGGATGGGGTTTGACGGCTATATCGATGGACGAGGCCATTCCAAGATCATTCGAGATGAGGCATGGTTCGCCCATTCCAGACGGAGCATTAGTGGATTTAGCACCAGGAGTACATGCGCTGGTCTTTGTAATTTCGTCAAGCCTCCAGGCCTCTCGAGAGCGGATCAAGTCTCCCTGTGGTGTTCACGCTTCCCATTGTCCGATGTGTAATAGATGTATGCCGGAGTAAGTAGGCGATGGCCAGGGGAGTGAAACGAGCAGAGAAGCGGTAGTAACTTATTGACAGGCGCCATTATTAGAGAAATGAAGCATGCAATGTATGAACCTGTTGCTAGAATCACCAAGCAGGAGAAAACAAAAGCAGGAAAATAGCGCAGGCAGTAAACTAGAGGAGTTACTGAGCTTGCAGTAGGACCAGAATAAAGCCTATTGAGGGCTGGGCTGCCTGGGCATGTATTGATATAAGAATATCGCCCCAGAGAAAACATAGAATGGGCAGATGGTCGAAATGGGTCTGGAAACAGACACAATAGATGGGCGAAAGCAGTAGCGAGGCAAATATTATGAGCTTAAAAGAAGTAAGCTAAGGGTTGGTGTTGAAGAACTGAATCATTGAGATGTTAAGCAGACTGGAATGTAAAGGAAGGATCAAGATGAACGACACAAGCGAAGGAGGAACGACCCCGATAAAGGCGCAGAACTCGGAAGCCAGTAGAGGACTGAGGTAGATAGAAGACTGATGTTACGTGGGCCTTCACCCGCACGAAGAAGAGAGTTGGTTTTTGGGGGGAAATAATCCGGATAAAAGCAAGTTAACAACTAGACAGATAGAGACGCAGAGTGTGGAGGATTGATATGACTGAAGCAGGCTAATGCTCACGCTTAAAGCACATGGACATGGCAAAGCGGAGAAGTCAAAGAGAGGATGTTATGTCAAAGCAAGCGACCAGATCAGAGAACATAGATTCCGATGGACAGACAACTAAAACGATACTGGACATAAGATAAAGGGAAGAACCGGAACTCAACTCATGGAATAAGTGGAACGTCGGACAAGGGAAAATTGAACAAAATAAGCTGTATGATATGTAGCATATGAATACTACAAAGGAGGTGCAGCGTACCTTTAATCACAATGCGAGGCTGCAGCGCAGAGAAGACTCGTCGTTCTCGTCACGCGGAGGAGTTCATTCAAGATTTCAACAGTGAGAATTCTTACCTAATGGCACCGCCGTGGATGTTGGACGCACCACGACGTCCATGGAACTAGAAGTGACTGTATTCCAAACCTCGAGAATCTTTGGCTTTGGTTCACAGTCGTAACATGGACCAGCTGAATAGGACCATTGTAGCATTAAACATACCTTGGAACCAGGGTGAGATGAAATGCCAGATGCGAAATCAATCACTGCTTAATGTGGGCGAGTTGAAGAACTCGGTGCAACGACTGAAGGCTTGGAAAGGAAGAGGGGGAAGCATGTATGATCTTATATCTATAGCCAGAATAGTGAAACTCGTTTAGTGCTAGTGCGCTGCAGGATATATACTGGGTAATGGGATAGTAATGGCGGAATCGAGGCCAATGAGGAGGATAGGGGGAGGACGGGACCAAGGCGCGGTGTGGGAAAGTAGCCCAGGATTGTTGCTGAGGGTGAGAATATCACTCATCCACTCCCCTCTGTGGCGTCCAACCAACTTCCAACCAAAATCGATATCCCTGCCTACTGAGTTTTTCCTCCATGCTTCCTGGATATCATTTACACTACGTTTAATAGAAATTGAATCCGATGCGCTGAAGATGAGCATTTATGAGTTATGAATTCCCAGCTCATTCATGACTCTAAAAGCTTTTCCCCGATCTCTCCTGCTGTCAATTGCATGCATTGTACATGATGTCTCTATTTCAACATTTGTTTCTGCGTGTGAGTCTGATATCACATTGAAACAGGTTATATTTGAGGGGCTGGTGGTATCTCAAGGACAGGGCTGACAGAAAACAAGATGTTTTTATCTGGAACTGGATTGTGAGACTACAACCTGCATGTCATACATATTATTGGTTATATTACATTTCTGAAAAGGAATCAGATTTTCTACTATTAGTGCAGCAATGTACTGCCATCAGGTGGGATGTATGAAATGGATGAATGCCAAACAGTGAGCACTGTGTGTCTTTCAAGGTGAGTGTCTGATTGTGCTGTTAATCTCATTGTATTCAAGTTCTAATACTATTCTTCCTTCTTTGCCTCTTTCATTTTTTCTGTGGCTAAAAAACTTACTCAAACATACCTGAGTTTTGAGTATACACATGATTTCAAAAATTCATGCTGTGCTGGATCTAATATTGATACAAAAGGCACTTCTCTTTCAGACTCCCCCATCTGAATCTGGGAAATTTTTGCTTTTGTTGTTGCAGAAACTTATGTGAATATTTCTTTCCATAGCCATCAAAAAGCATTCAGCACTTGCTGAATGCTGGCATCAAAGTTGCCTAGCTATCTTGCTGTCCACAAGCCTGACTCTTCTTGACATGAGTGAGTGCTGCTGGAGTCCATTGCTTCATCTAATTTATGCTGCATCATTGACAATCATGAGATTTTTACCATCTTAATGTTGCCAAAAAATGGCTTGCATGAATCTGCATGGATGCTGTACTTACAGCAATAAAATGAGGTGATATCCAGACCATGTGTTTCATGGATGCCACAGTCAGAGGGCTGAAAACTATATGCAATCACATGTATAGGAACACTTCTAGTGGCAGAGGAAAACTTACTCAGAAATAATTACTATAAGAGGTGAAATTGAACGAGTTTTGTGAGGGACAGGTGAGAACAGATGAAAAGATAATGCAGTAGTGAGGGGAGTCACAGATCATTTAAAGTTTTTGTGTAGATATACTGCAACATTATGGAGTGTGTAAATTTAGGACTTCTGTATTATGAATGAAGGGAATAGAAAAATGACTGGTCACACCATTCAAAGAGCTGACCCTGTGTGGCAAAAGTGACAGCAGTGATGGTGAGCAACAGCTGAGAGGGTTTTGACACACAAGAGTAAATAAGCAGGTAGTTGACTGTTTCAATGAGTACAAGTTCACTGCCTTCTATCTACACAGGTAGGCTCTCTTTTATACCTACATAGCTAGCAATGCATGTGAATCTCAAGTTAAGTAATGTGAAGTAATGGGAATGAAAGCAATTGGCTAAAGGTCATACAAGTTAGGGAAGATCTGAGGTAAAGGTAAGTAAAAGGAAGGTATGATGAAAGACAAGACTAAGGGTCATCAACCCCTGCACTCATTACACAATGTCAAAACATGCTTGATACTTGCACCATGGACATTCATGTAGTCTGACAAGTTACCCATTCCAATAACCCTGCTCTTATTTCACTTGTTCATTTACTACACTCCCAACAAGACCAAATCAGTAGAATGAAGGCATTCATTTGAATCCAAGAACAGGATATGGACAAAGCCCTAGAATCTGCATTTCAAAGTGGATTATGGGACTATATCAAAATGACAAACACAAAGAAAAGATGGAGTTTGCTGTACCCACATCCACCACCTCTCAGTACATGAGAAGTCCCTATAGATATTGAATGATATTCTGAAGAACAAATAAACCTATACTATCAAGGAAACACACAAGTAAAGAAAGTGTTCAAACCAACTTCAGTAACTTGTTTTTTATGTCATCATACTGGACACTATCAGTCTAGCTGTCCAAAATTCATTTGTAGAGTATGCTGACAGGTTGCACCTGGACACTATCCCTCAAAATGTCCTAGCAATAACAACCCCACAGAATATCCAGATGACAACTACTACAATTTTCCTGACAATGTCATTGCCAATATGACTGGAGAGCCATATCATTAGTTCAAGTTCAGAGAGCTTGATCATAAGAGGGGGGTAATGTTACAACTTTCTCCTTTACTAGTAATCCACTATGTGATGACCTTTTGAAACAGTATTACATAAACAGCTATATTTGAACTAGCCAATGATAACAGTAGTTATACTTAGTATATCATGCACAGACCATTGTAGATGTCACAAACATGCTTTCCAGGATATAGGCTAGAGTTCTGGACAGATAGGATACATGCAGTGGCCAGGGAGAGACACAAGAGACTCTGGGAATATCTCTGGGAAATGCATTTGAGCACTACCAAAGGAAAGAGTCAAGATGAGCGACAGCTTCAGCTTATGTGCTGCACCTCCTTCATTCCTAATGCCCAATTTACAGATAACAGTGAGTGATATGGTTCAGGTA
>JASFDH010000315.1:0-27346 GCA_036937195.1 Nidularia pulvinata
ACAGCTTTGTGCGTGGACGCCGTGCGGAGATTGAAACGGCGACGTGACATATTGTGACGAATCGTTTGAATCTCCTTGATTTTGGGACTTTCAGACGCGGAATTGCTCCGCTGGTTTTTATGTCCATCCTTTTCCAAATAAAATCTCAGATGTAAATATAATAGATGTCTGGATATCTACATATGAAATATTGAGGCAAGACAATGCATATTCATAGCAGACCAGCTGAAATACAAAAAAATTTGAATCTCCTTAATCATGATAGTACCATCACAAAATTTGCGTGCATTTATAAGTTACATACTCCGACGTACTCCGATAGGGGAGGTTAAAAGTTTCCGGTTCAGTGATGATCGTTCTTGCGATGTGACCGGTGCGCGCAATAGCACTACACCAACTTCAGCCTATATCATCAGCCATCACCACTATTTCGTTCGATTTAAAAGGAGTTTTCTCCTCATCACTAGATGTACTAAATTAACAGCACATAGAAGCATTTGTGGGCACATCGTGTCTATTCATAGTCTATCCATCATACGCGGAACCAGAAGAAAGTTTTAGTTTTCGAGGATGCATCATATCATATCACCACCACCACCATTTGCTGCTCCTGCTCATTCTCGTTGAGCCGCCCTTCCAGCAACTGCACGTCCGCTTCCCACAGTACCTCCCAGGGCCTTCGACTCAGTAGGTTTCGCATCACCTGCGTGGAAGCTCCAGTACGCCAAACTCTGCACCAAGATTTCGTATTCCCGAACAACCGAGAAACGTACCCTGAACGAATCAGCAAATCTACGTTCGTGAACTCTTTTTGCTTCTGCATCCTTGTCATAGTGGCGCGCTCGATAAATTAGAAGGTAGATAGTCCACATTCAGAGAGATAGCTGCTCTCATCGATCGTGCACGCTATTAGCAGGGGAACGGGAGATAGTACGTCCCCTCGCTCCATTTATTCCGGATATTCTGAATAAGAGGTAACTACGACACATGGATACCTTTCTTCGGCTGCTAAGCATAGATACAATTATACAATCGCGTGGCGAAGAGGAAAAGCAGGGGCTACTGTGCTAGGAAATGCCGACCATGAACAACGTATCTACTGAAATATGGCTGCGCTGATGTCTGTCTTTGGCACTCTATTGTTGGTAAATTCCTTCTCTTCGTTTGGCATCTCTTCTGTCATATGCATTTGGACTAAGTACACCGTAGTGTACATGTATATTCTCGCACTAGTAAATGATTTTTGTAACTTGAAATGAAAATACAACAATAGAATATAAATAACGTCAATATTCGTCTACTTGGCAATGTTCGATATCCAGGAGCAGATGTGACTGTAACTTCGCGCGAGTCCGTGGTAGGTGCTCACTGACGACCCGTTCTCGATATGCATCAGCTCGCTCTAGAGCCTCGTCTTCTGTCTCCTCCCTCGTTAACATAGTATCGTACGAACTGGCACTTCCCCGCGTTCTTCTTCGCTCTCTGGACCATCATCTGACCGATCACTTTTCCTTAAATCACTGCTCTCGTCTCCATTGACAAGCCAACTGGATGTCCTCCACTTCGGATAACCTTGAAGAAGCGGCTTCAGCCGTACATAGCGCAGAGCAGGGAGGAGTGTGCGGTTTTGAGTGCGGTATCAAGTTTCTGTTACATTGGACCTACCCCTGCGTAGAGATACCGACCGGCATATGTCATCGCGGGTGAGCGGGTGGTGGTGCAAATGATGAGGGAGATGCGGCAAATGGTATTTGGTGGAGAGAATCGGAGAGTGCTAAGGAGATATAGGCAAAGGGGGAAAGGGTTAGATAGTCGGGAATCAGCGTTGGCCAAAATGCGATGGTGAACATGAAGTGTGTTAAACTGGAAAGGTCAATTAGTCTAAGATTTGGCACATCTGGATTGACAGACCACATTAGCATGTTCTCATATAATCCATGGAGGGAAGAACTGCTTGCCATTGTAACCAAACGTGTCGTTTGAGTGGGTCAACGTCAGTGACGAGAGCGAATCAGCCGCATATTAATTAATAGGCCACGCGGCATTAGCTATTTGAGATCGACGTAATATGCTGCAACTTTGAGAGGTTCATAGCCGAGTGGCGGTGAGATTGCATGCTGATGAGCACTTAGATGGTGGATTTGGAGATACTGGACAGTCTCAAGGACTGTAGGGGCTTCTCATTCGTCGCATGGGTATGAGGAACAAAGGCTTTTTGTTCGCTTTGAATGAAACCCGGTCACGTTCTCGAGGTCCAAGTGAACAAGGGAGCTGGAATTCTAGAATAACTGGACAAGAACTTTTTTCTATATTGATCAGCCGGAACGACTCGAGCCAGCTCCCGGTCAATAGATGCTGAAGTGAAGGGTATGCGCGTATTTGTCTAGATGCTCAGAAGATGGAAGGAGGTCGTACAGTCTCCTTAGGAGCCGGTGCTCGCCGACAATCTTGGAATACCATTTGGAGCACAGGTTAATTGTAGAGAAAAGATGCTTCCGCACTGGGTGAAGAAAGAAACAAGAGACGAGCGCGCATGCTTTTACTGGTTTAAAGTCGTCTGCGCAAGCTACCTCGCCGATCATGGCATCAATGATGGTTCAAAAATGAAATGAAATAGACGATATATATTGGCTGAGGCGCGAAGAACGAATACATGCTTATATCCAATCACCACGCAACATGTCGCCCCCAGCTGTGCAGAAGGATATTAGCACACACCCCCGCTCCGGCTCCGTTGGATCTCGTCAGCAGTAACACCAAGGATGCCGATGTCTACCGCAAGGTGCGTTTCTCTCCGCCTCCGTTCTCTCACTCACCTCACGTCTTTGTGCTAGATCCGGCTATACGGCATGATCTCTGCCTTCCACCAGGGCCACCTCCAGTACGCCGCAGTCAACCCTCACACACCTCCTCGTCCGCCTCGAGCGGACGCACCCTACAGTCCACCCGATCTTTTAGCACACGTGCGACATTCCCGAGACCCAACGGTGCATGGTCATGCAGGAGAACACAGACGAATTGTTCCGGAACTTTATCTGGCACACGTGCGTGGTGAATGAGAGTAGCGGTAAGAAGTTTGGTAGCCTGGTAGAGGAGGAGAAAGCGAGGAAGGGTGAGCACCAGGGCGATTACTTTTTCAGTCGTTCCCTATCATGTCCACCAGTACTTACAGCCGTCAAGCACTTCCACACGCTCATCGCCATCGCGCTTACCATCGCAAGCACCTCGCGAACTTCCCCCACCGGCCCCATTTTCTCTCACATGACCATTCCGGGCGCCCTTGCGAAATAGTTCGTCACGGAGGATAGGCGCCAGGTCTGGAAGAGCAGGACCCCCTCCTCTGGAGGCGCGCTTATTTAGGTAGGATTCCAACACGCCGAAGGATCCGAGCTAGAAGAAGGCGAATATACGGGTGCAGATGAGGGGAAGGAGACAGGCATGGAGGAGGGCAAGGACGTCATGGCATGCTTTTCATTCTGGTTCTTTGTTACATCGCTGACGCCTCCTGCATTCATGAATATTTACACGTGAAGAGCGAGCTTCAGCGCACAAAGAACTTGCTTAGCGAGGGTTACTTTCCCGAAGAGGGCAGGAACTAGTTCATCTATAGAGGCAAGAAGGCGACTTTTTTCGGTCTCTCTCCATGTTCTACAATCAGCATATCTCGGATCCTTATCGAGTGCTAGAAACATTATAACTTCCGTGATATATCTACTGGCTCCTTGGAGCCGTCGAGAACTAAGCTGGGATAGGGCGCTTCAGCGGCGAGGAAGAGCAGGTTGGGCAAGCGGTTATCAGTGATCCTGAGGTATGCCGTCATGTCTCCCTTCTCGTTTGTGAAGTATTCCATTAGCTGACGCCGCGTATTGAGCGGCTCGTTGGCATCTGGGCCTTGGAGGTCAGCGAAGGTGAGAGGAGGACCAAAGGTCTTCGAGGAGGTGCATACTCGGCGGCTCTTTTGGCTATCGCTTAGTGGGCTGATCATGGTCAGACGGATATTCCACCGAAAGAAGGTGTCCCTCAAGTCCCAGTTCAAGATCATCCAGGACAAGCCTAGTTCGCTGCTCTCGACTATGAGCAACCGCTGGGCCTGTCCCGCACAGGAGGCTGTGGCTGAGAGGGAGTGGTGGTCCGATGCGTATGTCATCGTTCATTTATATTTGTTCCTTGCCTTAGTGTTCTATCGTGCCTACGTACGATGCTGCTAGCATCTGAACAAGCATACGACGGCTGTCGCTACTAACGGCCGTGTACAAATTCCTACACCATTCCCATTGCTGACTCGACGTCGACAATGCCCAGGACCCCGCTGCGGTCTCCGTTGACGCAGTGGGTGGGTAGATGCCTCATGCTCGCAGTAGTCTCCCGTTGTCCTTCGACTTGACCACCTTCAATCTCGTTCATGTCTTCTCTGCCTGCTCAACTTATCCCTTATACTGACATTGCGTCGTTCCAATTATTGCATATTTCGCATTCAAAATAAAAGAGCGAAGTACATCACAAACATGTAATATAATTGTTCCCCCTTCAGTAGCTTGAAAACAAACTTTCATATAATAATTTGGCGCGGAGGTCTGTCGGAATGGTATCGAACTAGTACCACTTCTCAAACACAGCAATGTCATCAAGATACAGGTCATGAGGGAACGATACGCCGTTTTTGAAAAATAGTGTGTCAGAAAGCCCTGTAGCAGTAACCTCCACCTGCGCACTCAAATATTGGAAGGTGATAGCAGTGCCCACTTGCAAAACATCATGCACATCCTGATTATTCCAGAACACCGAGAACAGAGGACCAGTCGGATTGGTAGGGGGAGGGGAAAGTGTGTTCAACGTGTAGAAAAACGATATAATATACTTCTTTCCCGGGGTAGTGTTCAACGGCTGTGTATAGGCGAGGGTGGAGCCGAATGCAGGGGATGTGCTGGTCGGAGGATTGAAGAAGAATAAACAGGATGAGGTCCCGCTGTGTGCTGGGAAGTTGTCGATGAGAACAAAGTCGTAGTCTTGGAGGTACACGCGTGTCCAGTAGGCGCTTGGTGTGTAAGGGCAGCCGTTTTGTTGTGTTACGACGCAGGTGTAGTCCTGGAACGAACCATCGGCCAGATTGCTGATTCGATTGTATCCGCGGGAGAGAGTAACTTGGAGATTTCCCTGGCCGGTATTAGTAGCCGTGGAGACGTCGGCGAAGGTGTTGTACTGGTAAAATTTATAGTCAGAGAATAAGCCAAGAAGGTCAAGGTTATATATACGCACCATGCTGCAGGTGACGGCTGTTGCTGTACCGTTGACAACAGCTTGCCAGATGTTGAAGTAAATGCATGGACCGCTCGAGGCGTCAAATGCGCGAGTATTGCATGCTTGCGCACAAGCATTCACGTCGTAAGTGCTTAGCAACGTAAAGCCCATGTACTAGTAAACAGAACAATTTTGATCAGCTTTTACCTCACCAAGATCGGCAACTATAGCAGTATTTACCCCATTGGCATTGCTAGCAGCATTAATAGGCCCAAAGGACTCCTGGAAAAATTGAGGTGGGGTAATTGTGTCCCGCTCATTCAAGCTGCGGGAAGCGGGCTGTTTGTGGGATTTGAAGGAAAGGATGGCGGAGAATATGGCGGCAAAGTCTGGTTTGACAACACTCCTGTGGATTTGGCTAGGGATGGAGCTAGCATCAGGGACTCCACCCGGTGTTATAGCTATAAATATCGAAAGGTCGCATCAGTTCATTGCAGAGGGAATTAGACGACAATGAGACAACGAACCTGCATTCACAAAAGATGTGAGGAGAGCAAAAGATAAAAGACGTGTTGCAGAGTATAGCATCGTGCGCAGGGTATAGCGTCCAGGTAGAAAATACACTTGGCTGAGCTGGCCTAGTACAGCCCGTTTGTCTGGCTTTTATGTGAAGTCGGCGATGTTGGGACCTGGCAGGAACCTGGGGAAGCGTCCGCACTGTGACCGAACGAATGATCTGCAATGTAATTTGTGTCTTCTACACTTCGTTGACAGTTCCAGCATTGACTGACAGCTCTGGCACTCTGGCAGCACCGCCGCAGCTGGCTTCCCTGGATGGTCCAGCATAAATTGTCAGTGGATGATTCGTTCTCGTACAGGTCTGGTGTGATAGTCTAGCGCTTACATACACCACTTCGGAACATTTAGCCAATATACGGTTGCAAAGTCTGAAGAATTCCAAATTTCCGATAGGCCCTCGACTGCGCTGGAACATATAATCTGAGAAAACCTTCGAAAGTTGAAGAAAAGACGTCAAGAATTTGTCGAGGGCGCTAATTTCACTCACCAGCACGATGGTGCGCTGGTGCAAACTGGAGGAGCAAGTCTCCGGAGCCCGAAGTGGGCGCTGAAAGGCGTCTGAAATTTGTCTGAAGCATCCAGATGGATCCAGATTTACTGAGGTGTGCAATAGAAATACCCTGGGCGGTGTGGAATGCCCCTGATGATATGATGATTAACACTGTTATTAACAGTCCCGATGACAGCAATTTCGTTCCTTGACATGAACGAAAGTATTTGACTTTTACTGACGCATAAATAGGATGTCCTGAAATTACGGGCCCTTGAATGGAAGAGACACAACTCCTTGGCATTTTCAGTACCACCACTCGGTGCTGAGACTGCGAAATCGTTAAGGTGACACCTGCAAGACGTAGCTTCAAGGAATGGTGGTGGTTGGCTGGTGGTTGTGAACATACGAGGTTTGTTCTTTCTTCGGTGCTGTATTAAGCCAGGCACTGCGTGATATATTTACATTTACGAGAACGAACTTGAGAGTGTACAGTGGCGCCACCAAAATGACAGGACTCGGGACTCAGGAGAGGGAGATAATGCCTGGCAGAAATCAGAGATTAAAGAACGCACTGTTGAATTTTTGAGCAGGAGCATAATTGCAAGTAGGGCCACGGACAGATATATAACGAGGATGGTTGTCGTCCGCGAGTAAGTCGTGGCTTCAGCTTGACGCTGGCGGAGCAATAGCCTTGGGGGTTACGTAACGTACCTGGTCGATGTTGCAAAGTCCGGCACGGTGGCAGCCTCTATGATGAATGCCATATTGCACCCCTGGACAATTGTTCTATTTTCTAACATCTACTATCACGTTCATGGGCATTACATATATGTATAAAAGATAACTTAACGAAATGGCATGAGCATAAATGGGCGTAGCCAAAACGGAAGCGTGTATCGCAAGGAAATAAGAATTGAAATGTTCATGCAGCTGAATTACCCTTCTGGCTCGACTTACGCGGCTGCTGTTTGGGTCGGGGGCTGGTACCATTATGAGGATCTTGCGTAGGTTGTTGTGTACCGCCCTGCGTCGGAGCACCTCCACCTCCAGTCGCGCTCCTCTTCCCTTCACCTCTCTTGCTTGAGCTTCCATCCGTCTTTTCCTTTTTGGAAAGATTTGCTCCATTCTTTCCGCCAGTTTTGCCCCTCCGACTCAACTTGCCGCGCCCCCCAGCACTGGAGTCCCCAACATGAGCAGTGGCCGCCTGAAATTGTGCAAGCGCTTCAGCCTCCTGTCTGACCCGCTCTTCTTCCTCCGTCCACCACTTCAAGAAGTCCGCCTCCGCCCGCTGGGCTCGCTCCTCTTCCTGGATCTCCCGCAAAGAACGCCGGTCCTTCGCAGGATCCGCAACTTGTTCCAGTTGAGAATGTTGGATGGCAACGAACGACATTCCTGAGGTAGGTGGGGACGGTGCTGTAACCGGCTGCACTGGTGGGAGAGTCCATGCTTTCCCTCCGCTAAAGAAAACAAAATTAAGCACAAAGACACGAATGTTATTAAATGGGACGTACGGAGCATTCCGAACGATCGTCGAGGTAGTCCTCGTCATTGGTTGTCTGGTTGGAGTGATCACTGGACCAAGACTTGCTTGTGGGCCCTGAGGGCGAGGTGGTGTCGCAGGAGTTTTTAGCTTAGACGATGGCCCAGCCACTGATTCCTTGGGGCGAGAGTAGCTAGTTGATGGACTTGGGGCTAATGGTGTTGTAGGTGGAGAAGGCTTCGCTCCGCCTTGCTCAACCTGAGTTCTCCAAGGCGATCCAGATGGTCTGAGGGACGCCTTGCTAGCAGGTGGCGTATGAGGACCTTCAACTGTCCAAGAGGATTTGCGTCCGATGGATTGGGGTATATTCGCAGGCGAGGATAGTAAGGGGTTGTAAGAAGGTGTAGGGGTATCACGTTGTGGAGGCCTTCCGGCAGTGTTGGCAGCTTCGGCCATAACAGCCTTCATGTCGACACTGATGAAGAACGTTAGTTTATACAAGTAAAATAAGAGAGGGAATAGCACGAACCGAGGTATAGAGGCGGCTTTCCAAACAGGTGCAAATGACGAAGTCCTTGAGAGAGTGGCTTGGCTCTGGGAACCCAATCCAAGGGACAAGACTTGCGCATCTGTATCAGGAACATCTGCTTCATCCATGATGAAAATATCATCACCCGATGGCGGGCGTCGAATAGTTCGTTGGGGAGTTATGACCGGCCCGTCCATCGGCGGACTGGTAGGACTGGGTCGCAGAGTCTTCTTACCAGACCCAGGAGGTGAAAGCTTCGACGGTATACTCCGCAATGGGATACGCGCCGACCTAGCAATCGGCTGCGGGATGTCCTGTATCTCCAACCACTCCGCGTGCCGCTCCTCCGCTTCCTTGACAAGACGCCCAGATCGCGAAACAGGAGACTTCTCCGCCTGCTTCTGCTTGACGAACAGGGAAAGCTGCTTCACTAGCGCGTGAGGGATGTCGTCCAGCATGCGACTCTCGAGGAAGGCCTCCATGTTCGCTGTGATATAGCTCTGGATTCGTTCCACGAGTTGCTGGGCGTGGAACAGAGTGGCATCGGATAGGATGTAACAGGCGTTGTGGATGTTGGCGTGCTTCAAGATGATGGAGGAGCAGATAAGGACTAGACGGTCGAGTAGGAGTTCGTTCTGAGAAGGCGGTTAGCTCAAGGAACGTCATGACAAACGAATGTATTTACTGCAGCAGCCATGACATCAAACACGAAATGTAGCACATCGTCAACAGAACGAGCAAAATCTATAGTATCTGACCATCAGTGACAGAAGCCCCATCTAAACAGTGACAACACACCTAACGTCTCAAACAATTCTTCATCTGCACCACAGCACACAAACCTCATCACAAACTGCATAACATGCCACCCCAAATGCCGCATATCAACCCTCACCGTGCCCTGCTTACTCCACCGCTTCACCGTCCACGCCTCCTCGTCAAAGAAGCTCTGGAAGAACTCGGAGCGCGCGCGCAAAATGGCAGAATGGCACCATACCTCCTTGTCGGCAAGCTCGAGAATGACATCAGGCGCGAGCGGAGAAGTTCGCGGTAGAGCGTCGGGGTTCTGGGAGGCGTCAAAGAGCCGGTGCATGTCCTTCACCATTGATGGAGCGGGCACGCGCTTGACGGGCGGCTCGAGGGCATACGATAAGTGGGGCATGTCGAGGATGCGCGTGAGGGCTTGCAGGTCGAGCTTTACCTGCGCCACGTTGGCTTTAATGTCTCTGAGCTGCTTCTCGAGGGTCGTGGACACGCGGCGGTCCCATACAGCTAGCAGCATATCAGTGTATAGGTAGTGCAGGAAGATGAGGATCGACAAGGGTTGGCAACCGGTGAGGGATACCCTGGTGAACTTCGACGTGGGCTTGGCGGACATGAGCCGGATAGAGATGTTCGACTGCTGGTCCTGGATGGTCCTGTCACCAGAAAGCACTGAACAAAGCGCAGAGGAACGCGCGGCGAGGATAACACGGTGTACTGGGAATGTAGCGCCTGACTGGAGGCACACCATCGTATCCGCCCCGTGGGGGAGCCGCTGGCCCTCGAGTTGCAGCGTACCGCCGCTCGCTTTCCGCATTTGCTGTTCGCGCATGAGCACATCGTAGAGCTCGCGCAGACCAGTGATGTCACCCTGCACATCTGCGTCGTCCATCTCCTCATCAAGAAGGGTCCTGTCGTCCTCGACGTGCGCTTCAGAAACCAGCCCCACACAATCCTTCCTCACCCCCCGCCTCTTAGGCCCAAAACTCTCTTCGGGCTCCCTGAAAAAACTCACCCACGGCCTCACGCCTCCCAAATCCTCCGCAATCCCATTTCCCCCCACCTCAACTGGCTTCGGTCTGAAGTCCACCCTGAGCGCGCCAAACGCCCCCGTGCTATTCGCACACACGCTCCTCACGCGCTGCAAATACGACACCTTTTGGAACTTAAATGCCTTCCCCCCTTGGCCCTTCGCATTGCGCGCGCGCACAAAGACATGTCCTGACTCGGTGCAGACGATGATAGACCCGTCTGCCCCCAAGGCGACGTCCCGCACGGCACTGAACTTCTTGCGCAGGGCCCAGACGCGCTGAGGCTTGAATCCTCCCCCAGTGCCTCCAGCCCCACCCGCTGGGCTCTCAAAGGAGGATGTGGAAGAGGAACTTGAAAGAGGCGGAGGGGGTGGGGGGGAGAAGATGAAGACCTCCCCGTTAGAGGAGAGCGCCGCGAACACGTCATTGCAGCTCGTGATCTTAGCGATATGTGCGTCTTTGATGGCTTGTGGGGGCCGGTAGGGCTGGATCTCGGAGGGGAAGGCGTGCCCTGGGAAGCTGTAAAGTTAAATGGTTAGGAGTGAAAACAGACGATGAGCATTGGAAGGGAGAGGCTGGGAGAAGAAGCACGTACTTAATCCTGAAATGCCGGTCGTTCCAGATACATTCAACTTGCTGTGTTACGAGGAGGCACGCCATCGCCGTGTCCTAACACCCAAAACCAAAATGAGCCCATTTTTCTAGTTAAGCAGAAGAAGACAGCTTACGGTAAGCGCAATATCGATAACCGCCTTCGTGATCTGCGTCACCTTCCTCGGCAAGATTTGTACCGGATGCGCAGCCCTATCGTACCCAAGCTGCCCATTATTCGTCCCCCATGTATACACCTCCCCCGCTGTCCAACACGCTGAGCATCCTCGTGCCGCCGCCACACCCCTCACCACCTCCTTCCTCAGCGGCCCATAAATCTTCTTCGGTGTCGCCTGGATCGGCTCGTCCCCCCGTCCCTGCCCGGTGCCCTCCACTACGTATCCAAGTTGCGCAAAGCGATTGAGGCCCCAGGTGAGGACTTCCCCGCTGGCGGTGAGAGCAATGGTGTGGTCCTGCCCGAGGGCGAGGGCGACTATGCGCGTGAGGGAGGGAAGAGATGACGAGGGGAGCGGGGTGAGGTGGTATTGCGTGTGCTGGCCAGGGCCGAGACTAAGGAAAGGGCGTGGGTCAGGGTAT
This sequence comes from Nidularia pulvinata, assembly GCA_036937195.1. Taxonomy (NCBI): domain Eukaryota; kingdom Fungi; phylum Basidiomycota; class Agaricomycetes; order Agaricales; family Nidulariaceae; genus Nidularia; species Nidularia pulvinata. The sequence continues at coordinate 11,301 of JASFDH010000315.1, forward strand.
GGACAGATTAATTGGGGGAGGATACACGCACCGGCCTCCAGAACCGAACCCGCAGACTCGGATGTTGCCCCCACTTTCAGACGTGACCACGGCTAGAAAAACCAATTTGAGTATTTTTATCGGGTCGAATATATCAAGTGCAACGAGACACACCTGTGTGCAGTTTCGACATTTGCACCTGCCTTACGTGGATCGGGGAAAACCTTGTAGCGAGGCTCCTCTTTTCCATCTCCGCCGGGTCCTCCTTGGACTGTATGGCCACCTGCTCGGGATAAGTCCTGTCGTCGCCGTCCCCCAGGCCAAGAGCAGCGTTTCTACATGAACAGGAGGGGTTTTGCAGTTGTCAAAATTTGATAGGAATTGGTTTTAAGTACCGGTTGGCTCCCCAGGTGAATAGCTCTGCTTTGACTGTATCGGCGTCGCTCTCCGGCTTAGACTGGTTCACAGTAGAATTGTACAAGTCGAACGCAGTGTACCCCTCCAGGTCCTTCAACGACGTGTCCGTGTCCGCGCGCTGTAGGAGAAGTAGACTGCAATGACGTCAGTACCTAAAGATGAGATGAAGCCAGGCGGAAGTACGCACGCTGCGGGGAAGTTTCCGTTGTACAACGCCCTATGCAGCGGGGTCCAGTGGCTCTCCGTGTCCGCGAGGTTGACGTTGATCCCAGGGTGCTTCAGCAGCAAGCGGACGTACTCGATGTTCTCCAGCGCCACGCACGCGAAGTGGAGCGCCGTCCTGCCCAGCCAGTCGCGCGCGTTGACGTCGTACTGTACTACTGCGGCACTCAGTGTACTGGGGCGGGCCCACGACTTGCCCCCGCTCGTGCTCGGTCCCGAGGCGGATTGTCCGCGCTCGGAGCTGGCGTCCAGCAGGCGCTGGAAGCCCTGCTGATTCCGTGTGTTGAGAAAGTCATGGAGCAAGGTCATGCAGGGTTGTTAGATTGTGCCGGACGACCTGCGAGGAGCCGGGAGACTCGCTCAAGGTCGTATGTCCGGTGTTACTGTACTCGAGTATAGACTGAGTACAGGTGTTCAAAGTCGAAACCAGAGAATAAGTCTGGGTAAGGATATAGCCGGGTTCAGAAAAGGCTGAGTTTTGGAATAAGCTAGGACCAGGAGGAGGAAGGGAGGATATGGAGGCCGAGCAGATAAGGCGTTGACGTCGAACGTTCCGGCTTCGAGTCACGCTGGTCAAATTCATTTCGCTGCTGACAAACGTGCCAGGCTAAATCTGTCCCTCGCTTCCGGTTCTGTTGTTTGGCGCAAAGGCAATTGGCCGTCATTTCCAATATGCGCAAATAAAGTCTTCGCTGTGGTGGCCCAATCATTTCTCTGCGATTTGCGAACCACTCCTAACCCATCCCGCGCCAATGCGAAATCACTAAGCTCGACACAAGACCGTTACTTATATTTTATACATTTTTGATACAGATTTATTTTTCATCTATTCTGCCTATCGATGCGGGATCGGATTGACTTCTAATTGCTTGCCACGGATTTTCCGAGGATGTGCTGCTTCTATCAATTTTGCCATTTCTCCGGAGTCAGACATCGATGGCTCGCACTCCAAGCCTTCAGCATTTTAGCTTCGACTCTCTAGTGGAACTTCACCCGTGAAATTGTGTTCACGAACGACTTGCCCTGGTTCTCAGCGATCGTGAGCTCGAGCTTCGTCGGGTGGCGCGACCCGTCCCCGGCGGCGAACGTGCCGGCGCCCCACGGAGAGCCTGGATAACGCATGCAAATAAATCGTCAGCACGCGTGCTAACGACCGACAAAAGCATAACACCAAAATTGTAATCAAAGGATAAGAGATACTTGCCACCATGTACCTCATTCAAATTACACAACAAATCAAACGCCGTGGCATATCCAAAAGGTACATAAATGATCCCGTGGTGCGTAAGAGTCGACATGAAGTTGATCACTGTCGTTTCCTGCCCCCCGCCAGGTGACGCAGTTGACACGAAGACTCCAGCGTACTTGCCCGCTAGATCGCCCTTTGCCCAAAGGCCCCCTGTGGCGTCCCAGAACGCCTTTCAAGTTCATTTCAAGTTTAATCATCAGGAATTATCCATGGGAGAGGGCTGAATGCACCTTAAATTGTGCAGGCATATTCCCGTACCTCGTCGGCACGCCAAACAGGAACGCATCATGTTGCTTAAGTGTATCGGGCGTCGCGATGGGGTAGTTTCCCTTGGGTGGCGCGTGCATCTTCTGGAGCACGTCTGGGGGCAGGGTCTCAGGCACTCTACAGCCATTCAATGAGCTTCATCCGTCCCAAAAATTCTCTGTGTAAGTATGGCTTACTGGTAAATGATAGCCTTCCCGCCCCCCTTCTCGACGCCAGCTTTCAACGCTTCCGCCACTGCTCTCAGCTATGTCGTCGGTTTCCTGTCCTTTCAAATAAAAATGGACGCACGCGTTGCGATGTGCCCATAGAGCGAGTAAATGATAATCCCAACAGGCGATTTGGACATTCTTTGTGCTGGTTTCTCGGACAAGGCACTACCTGGGACCGTGTTGGGGGAGGGAAAGAAAGAAGGAATCTGAATGCCCCGCCGTTATATGAGGAGAATGTATTGCGGCATGTCTCACTTGCAAAGGATTTGATTCCGACATTTATTACAATGGGCGGAGCGCACCCGGTATCGGAAGCGCAAATCAAGTTCAGGCGGCAGGTTTGAATTCCATGACGCAACAAACGTTTGTACATTCACGCAACATTTCATTACAATATGCTCCTTTACGCACCAAGGAATATATTCAAGTTCTAGATATAAGATATGTTGCTCAGCCCTAGAGGAAGAGCAAAAACGAAGCGCTTGCGGAACTTTGTTCAAATGTCGTTATACCCTCCATTTTTCGATCTCACCAGGCCCAATCTAAAACCAGCAAAAACAAAGCGCTCGAATGGTATCCCAAACCCACCGCGGGGGTCGAACCCGCAGCCTTCAGATTCCGATTAACTACCATAAGGAGGTTATAATAAGAGTCTGACGCTCTATCCGATTGAGCTAGGCGGGCGCTGAATATATTCATAATATAGCCTATGTTGTTCGCCATATTAAATCGATGCCAAATCACCGACTTCGCAGATTTCGACAGCCTTTTCGGGTCAGTATGGCAGAAATTCTTACTTCATTGCAACTTTATTGGTTGAGCAGAGACCTGGGGTAACGAATGCACCCCATGGGCACTTAGCATCTGCATAGCTCAATGGAATAGAGTGTCAGACTCTAATTACGAAGTAACACCTTTCGATTGGAATGTGAAGGCTATAAGTTCGACCCGCGGTGTGTTTAGCATCACAAACCGTGCTAACAATTTATTTCTGGTTCGGTCTAGAATAAGTAGGATAATGCTTACATTTTACATCTATAAACATTGGTATGTAAACCGAAATCTTTCACTGGCGCGCCATATACTGTTGCAGGGCATTTTTTGAGAGCTTGAAACAAAAAATTCGTTCCCTCCGCTCCCTGATCCCGACGCTCGCCGCATTAATAGCGCCCGCCTAGCTCAATCGGATAGAGCGTCAGACTCTTATCGCTACCCCCTTATGGTAGCTAATAGGAATCTGAAGGCTGCGGGTTCGACCCCCGCGGTGGGTTTGGGATACCATTCGAGCGCTTTGTTTTTGCTGGTTTTAGCTTGGGTCTGGTGAGATTGAAAAATGGAGGACATCACGATGTTTGAACAAAGTTCCATCGTGATCATTTTTTTTCATATGAACTCGTCCTCTAAATTCTGTTTAAAATGCTAAGCTGCTATCTGTAAGCCCTGGACTTCTCGAATCTTAAGGGTCGCGTAAGGCCGGCCTGTTGATGCCGTGTTGGGAGGAATTGTTCTGCTTTAACGCTGCAGTACTTAGAGTAATGGAAATAGCTAGTTCACATAGGATATGAGTACACTGCGACGATAATGGATTATGAATAGGTAAGGTAAGGTACGGAGTAGGTGCAGTGTTAGTAAGTAAACTTGGAGTATATATGTGCTCCAAAGTGTAATGTAATTACCCCATGAGAAGCCAAGGCATTCAAACCAGGGTAAGGACCACGGATGTCACCTGGTCTCAACGACACCTAATGATGAGCCTTGTCGTTAACTAGCTTGGTCGAAGTATCGTTCAATGGTTCCTGAGGCGGCATAGAGTCTCGAATCTCGAGCGTAGGAAGTGTTTCCGCTAACTCATCGTTCGAAAGACTCGCAAATAACCCATATGAAGGGAAGATACTACTGGCAGTCGCAAGTACCGAGGCAAGAACGAGAGAGATGTTTCATCACTGACCGTCTTCGAGAGTAAAATTTTCGGATAAATACAACCACAACTGAGAAGCTTCATATGAGCAGTTAAGCTGTGCAGATCTTCCGTATTTCTGACTAAGTAATTGCACTTGTCAATATTTTTGGTAATCAAACGGAATAAGCCCCGCATTAGAATATTAACTGCGCAGTTGAAATCACCGTGGCCCTAGCTACGGACAGTGGACGCTTTTAGTTCTTTGTATTTGGCTATGGTCTTCGATAGTTTGTAATGCACAGGTGGCGAGTCTCTGTCATTGCGAGTAGCGATTAGTACTGCATACAAAGCATTGTAATATTTCGTTGTGTGGCGCTGTAGCATTTTGTTCGTGGTCGAAGAGCTTGCAGCACATTAGCCCGCGTATTGTCAGCGCGAGGAAAACAGCTACATGGATGCAACATCTGAGTAAAAATGAGTATAAGATGTACGTTAGAAGCGAACATGCTCTTCTGCTAGGGTCCGTTCTGATTCTATAGCGGAAGGATCGGTCCTCCGCCTGGTACTCTTACGAGGGATAGTTAGCCTACCGGACTCCTTCCCGTAGTCTTGGCAGTTTTAATTTTTAAATAGTACAGCTAAGGCAGGTTCCCTGCCTAGATAGAAACCTACATAAGTCTTACACGGATATCAACATGCCACCCGTTTTGCATGCCAGAAAAGCCCAGGAGCATTTCACGGTAGCATATGAACAGTCGTGATTCTGCGAGTACGGATTTGGAGTTGGCTGATTTTATAAATTATAGTTAGGGGCCGGTTGCATTCTGTTTGCGCTGTCACCGAAGAGAACATCAGCCCGAGTGGAGCAGCTCAGCCATCGTAGATAGTTGTAAATATCATTGCTTATCTTTCTGAAGAATCCAAATTTCGAAAGTCAATGTATCCCCTGGCTCGTGCTCATTAGCAGTTCCGTAAGATAATTAGAGGGAATGATCCTATGATGAATAATCCAACTTTAAGTACCTAGTATGTACTCTAATTTCCTGTTGCGGCTCACCATGCCGATCCGAACTCCAGGATGTAGTTTGCGGGGTGAAAATGAACCGAATTGTACTAGGAGGCCCTCATGATTTATGAGAAAGTTATATGCATGAGCTGTATCTCAAGGACTCGGCGACGATCAATCTCGTAGAACACTTCCTCATGACTTAGTGAATAGTAATACTATCTTTGGCAAAATCATCAGAGCCCGCCTAGCTCAATCGGCTAGAGCGTCAGGCTTTTACGAATATTCAATTGTTGGGTATATACCCTAGGTCGTTGTAATCTGAAGGCTGCGAGTTCGACCCTCGCGGTGGGCTATCGGTTCATTTTCCTAGTCAGCCCGTGAAGAGACCTTTTAATAGAGAAAGGATTCAATGTAACGCGAATTTTTCTGTACTATTTTCAGATTACCTTGTATTATTTTCAGATTTGCAAGGGATGTCGACTTCGGTCAACAAAACATAACTTCTTTGCTCGTTGCCTGCTCTCGACGGACCCTCAATGTAGTTATTAGTTACTACTGATATTTTGGGTGTGGTTTAACAGCAGGCGTCGAAATAAATAAACGTAAAATATAAGTACGAAATGCGGGAAGTTCGAAGGACTCGTGAATTCAATTGAAGTTGGTGACTTCGGTCTACTTATTCGAAGCCTTTGCACAATATGGGCAAACCCTGGATGGCAGGGCCCACGGCCAGACGGTCCTGCCGTTTGGTCATGAACTCGAATGTTCACTGCACATACAGTACCAAGCACTTACTGAGATGCTTCTCCTTATCTTGTGCTCAAGAATATAATTAGCTAAGCGCTGCAGAATACGTGCTTATAGTAGCCTAGTGCTACCAGCAATTATCGCTGTCCCACACATCCCACACATATCTTATGTATTGCCAATTTACCATACTTCCATAATCCACCCACGAGTGCTACCGAGCGCCAAAAGTCCCACCAGCATCCTGGTTCGATAAATACCAATAATAATACCGGTTCCACATGAGTCATTACCACTCCTCTTGTGACTGCGCACACAGGAGAGCGGGTAGTATTGGCCGTCGTCCACTCGTGATGTCGCTTCGAACCTTCTCTGTTATCTCTCGCGTGCGTTCCAAATCCATAGCTCGCGTTTTCTCGTCCTCTTTCTCGTCGTACACAGTGTCAAATGACAACTGCGTGTATTCCTTCATGGAAGCTTCGGAAGCAGCGCTCCAATGTACAACAACCCCAGCAGCCTCGTATTGTTCCCTCGTCTCGGCCTTCACAACTATGGCGAGCAACTCTGCGTGTTTGGCCTTGTATGACGGCGCGATGAGATCTGGACGTGCCATTGCCAGCTGCTCTCCGATTCGTAGACGCTGGAGCTGATACTGGGCGCGCTTCGAACGAGGTTTACGTTCTCTGAGTGAGACAGTGGTGAACAGAGTTGGTGCCAGGGCTCCTGTGCCAGGGTAGTGCTCGGGAAAACACTTGGACATCACCTGTGAACTGGAAACATGGAAACCGGCCGTCTTGAAGGACGGCAGAGCGGATGACGGTGACACTCTACGGCCTGGGATGGTTGCTGAGTGAGTCACTTTCTGCTTCTTCAGCGAAGGTTGCATGTCCTGCAGCTCCTGGGAGAGGTGGTGCTTGCCCTCTACGACTAAGACTGAGACTTCCTGAGGATAAGCATTCCCCTCGATCCCTCCACCAGAACCGGAGGCAGAGCTACCGTCCTTCCTTCTTCCTTGCGCACATAATTCCTGGAGGTGGTTGTTGACACCCACCAGAGGCTCGTTATCCGCAACGACCGCTGCATTCCCCTGCCGTGGTGCCGGCTCAGCCAGGAGATCATCCACAGGGGTCTCCCGAATATCAGGGCTTGATGTTGATCGCGTACTATGCAAGCTCTTCTCGCTCCAAGAAGTCTGAATGTGTCCCGCCTGCGGCAAAGACGAAAGCAAACAGATCGGTGATGCTAAACTGTGCCCAGCCGATAGTGGCGGGGGATCGAACCTCCCGCTGCCACTGCCCTCGCCTGCACTGCGCACAGATGTGTGAGGGAACACCATCGCTTTCCCTATGCTCCTACTTAGGGTATCCTTCCTCTCTCGTGCCCTAGTCGGTCGGGGAAGCAGCCCGCTTCCGACATGTGGAGCATTACTGATGTGTGGCCAGGGTAACACCGGGAGGGGCGTATATGGCCTCTGTTGGCGCAAAGGTGTGCCTGTCTGCGCTCCTGCCTCGCGCAACGACGTGCGTGCCTCGGCGCCTACTTGATGCATAGGCATCCCCGTCTCTGGTGCTTCTCGGCGCACTGAAGTCATTGAGTTTGGCCACATATGACGCACTGGCGTCCGCATTTCCTGCCTTGATCTCCTGCCCATTTTTCTCGCACTCAGCATGCCCACGTCCCGCCCTTGGCCACTACCACTCGCCCTAGCACCTGGCTCACTCCTGCTCTCATCCACCCCAGCAGTCTCGGCCTTTTTGCTTGGGCCAATCCCCGCTGCCTTCTCCCTAGGTCGCATAGGCGACGAATCTGGCGTCAACTGCTCCGTCACCCATCTGTCGCGCGTCCTCTGCAACCGCACTGGTACGCTCATCGGCGTCCTCAGCACCCCACCCCCCGATCCAGAAGCGACAGCGGGTGTCTTAGCTGGCGTCCTCAACTGCTCTCTTTGCTCTTCCAGCTCCAAGCTCTGCACCTCCACCACTGACGTAGGACTCGAGCTCGCTGCCCATGGCCCTGGATGGTCAAGCGCGTCCACGCCCGCCAGCGCTGCGAATAGCTGGTGTGCCGTCCGCCCACGCGCGTCCTCCGCCTCGGAGCAGTCTGTGTCTTCGTCGCTCTCCCGCTCTCGCGAGGGGGCTCTCTTGTGGGTCCAGGCCTTCGCCTTCTCCTTGCCTTTGCCCTTCCTGTTACTCCCATGCCCTTCCCATCCAACTTCCCGTTCCCGTTCATGTGCCCCCACATTCCCGCCTAGATCTTTATCCATCTCCCGCACATCCTGCACAGGCACTAAATTCGACGAAGGCAACCACCCCTCTCTCTTCTGCGGCGCCTCTTTCTCCTCCAACTGCCCTAAATACCGCCTCACAACCTGCAGCTTCTGCATCAACTTGCCCCCATCTGCCCAGCGCGCCGCAAGGTCGCTCGCCCCATCGCCAACGAGATTCCGGAGTGCAACGTCAGCGTCTTCAGGATCCTCCTTCTTCACCTGTACATTCACCCCGGAGATGTTCACTGGGAGTTGCGCAAGTCCAGTAAACGCGGAGGATGAATGCAAGCCGAATCCCACGGGCCCCGCACCTGGCTCCGACACACAGCCCTCGAACATCTTATCGATGGCCCTCCAGTCGAGCCCTCCTAGGCGGGGATCAAGAGTGTTGGGAATGACGCGCCGCGGGCGGAAGAGGGAGACAAAGGATTTCAGCTCAGGGAGGGGTGAGTGACGGGACAGTGGAACGAGCTTGAATGGGGGAGAAACTCAGTTGGATTTGGATTTGAAGGAAGAAGAGACGGGGAAGAAGAGAAAGAAAGGCGTGAATGTAAAGACAGAAAAAGAAATAGAGAATGTGTATAGGGGAAGGAAAACGGTGAGAGGGCGTCGCAGATAGAATGAATCATGAACGAATGAATTATGAAATGTATGAAAGTTTTCATGTCATGAGCGACAAGAGCACCGTGATCTCAAGAAAGACGATAGAAGCGAGCGGGCGAAACCCGAGATCCCAAAACACTCACCAAATGATCCACACTCCCTCCCTGCTGCAGCATCCGCCTCGTCTCCCTCAAATACAACTCCCACCCCTCCTTCCCCATCGTAACCGGGTTCACATACACGACACGCTTCCCCATCTTACTGCGCGAGTTGTGCTTAGGTTCCTGTGTGCCATCGTCCGAGCTTGACGTATGGGAATGCTCCTGTACGCTCTTCACGTCGACCCACTCGCACCGGTCGAACCGCTCACACGCATGGAACCGCGTGGTATGCGCGTCGCGCGTGACGATGGCGGCGAGGAAAGGGTCAGAGAGGTGGGCGAGGACGGAGTGCTTGTAACGGTCGAGGTGGATCTGTACGAGGAAGGAAGTGAGTTCATTGTGAGGGACGGGGGACAGGATCAGTCAAAAGAGAAGGGTGGAGAGAACGACAAGAACGACACAGGGCAAAGAAGAGGAACGATATGAACAGATAAGATCAACAACACAGGGAAGAGGGACTGCATTATGCGAATAAACGAAACAACTCACCGGCACCTGAAACGCGCGCGCTACAGCCTTGAGCACGTCCTCGTACCCCCACGTCCATGCATTGATAAAGAAGTACACGTCGGGTGGGAGGAGTTTCATGAGTTCGATAAGACCGGCGGTGGCTTGTTCCTACAGGGGCAGGAAGGGAGTGTTAGTACCCGTTGGGAAAGAGGAAGGTAATGTAAAAAGGTATGAGGGCATCGGTAATGAGAAGGCGAAGCGGCACAAAGCCCTTGCACGACGATTCAAGACTACCGTCGCATGAGAATACAAGGTACTATGGCTGAATGGTGATGCAAGAGGCCGTCAATTCATGGCAGTGCACGACGTCGTCGGCGATGCCATCGATGCACAGCAGCTCAACACACCGGTGGACGGGAAGCGAGGCATCTTCACCGCACAACGACATCGTCGCATAACAATGCAAAGCGCCACCCTCGCACTACTAAGCCAGAGACGACAGAACTAACCTTGGTCGGCACGTCCAGATCGGAGAGGACACATGCCGTATCGAGATATATCGCCTCGAGAGTCTTATTGATACCACTATTGCTCGAAAGGGCACTGAAGTCTCCATGGTGGAGGTATGGTTGTAGATGTGGATTGCGCTTCAGGGACTCGAGGAACCAAGGTTCGGCGCGGAAGTCGCCCGTGTGCAGAACGGTACCGTACGGTCCTTCTATGAGGTACCTATGATAAAGGTCAGGAAAGAAGGAAAGTAGGAAAGCAGAAGAGAAAGTAGGACGCACATAACAGCCCCAGGACAGTGATTCGCATCCAATGGTGTAATCCTGACTTCCATGCCCTCGCACAGCTGCTCCCGCACAGTCTTCCCCACCTCCACAACCTTCAACAAGTCCCGCCCCCAGTCCACCACCTCCCCCTCCTCCTGTCCTACCCTCAAATGCTTATAGGTCCTGGCTCTCTCCGCTCTCAAGCCCCCCGCCAGCAGCTTCCGTTCCCCATATGCCTCGTGCCGCAGCAACATCTCCTTCGCGTCGGCGGAGCACAGAACGCGATACCCAAAAGACCTGACCGCGAGTCCGGCTAGATGGTCTGTGTGCGTGTGTGAGAGGAGGTGCAGCCTTGGAAGCGGAAGAGGTGCGGTCGGCGGGAAGGAGGTAAAGTTGTCCACGCGGATGGGGTAGGGCGGGATGAAGGAGCTGAAGGGCGTTCCGGGGGGCATTGTGTTAAGAGGAGAGGGGCATGAGGCAAGAGGGATTTATATGAACTCCGGTATGGAAGTTGGTGCCAGGTGTAGCGGATCGTAGTCGAGTCAAGATGTTGCAATTAAGAACGCGAAGGCGCTTTGAAGTTCGTGGTGCCAGGGCCGAGGTCGCTCGTTGGGGACAGAGCGCAAACGTCACACCTGTCACGTTTGAACACAAGGTCACTCACACACCGAATCATATTCTTAACTTTGTGGACCCAGCGTCCACGATGCCTCTGGTAAGGGACTAGAGTCCCTGACTTTGGTTCTACATTAGCAGATCTGTAAACGAAAGGTTAGTGCACACTCCTCATATGTCAAATGTATGCTGAAGCAACAGGAAAACAAAATTTAAAGTATAATGTGGCCAGTCGTATGACCTATCTACTATATCCACTATCAAATAGATAACATTGTACGGTAAGCTTATAGTAGGTATTGACATTGAACTAAAAAACACCACTGCTACTAATTTTTCTGAGTAATGAACTTAACAACTTGACCACTGCTCCTTTTGAAACTCTTAGTTATTGAATGAAGTAAATTTAATGGTGAATGTTTAGCCTTGGTTTCTAATGGTGCATGATCTGACTGATTTTGTATATCCATCATTTTCTGAAGCATCTCAGAACAATATTCCATGTCATCTTGGTTGCCAATGAGCCTGAAGAGCTCATGAGCAGACTCAATCTTCCCTTGTGCAGCTATATGTTGGTTCTGTGTGAGCATGATTTCACCAAGGCTTTGAAGACAGTGTGCCATGCCTAGCTGGTCACCAATAAGTCTGAACTTCTCATGAGCAGACTCAAGCTTTTCTTCTGCAGCTGCATAATGGTGCTGCATTCTCAAATTATCACCAAGAATTTGAAGACATTGTGCTATGCCTAGCTGGTTACCAATGAGCCTGAACTGCTCATGAGCAGACTCTAGCTTTTCTTGTGCAGATACATAATCATGTAGCTCACTTAAATTATAACCAAGACTTTGAAGACATTGTGCTATGCCCAGCTGGTCACCAGTGAGCCTGAACTGCTTATGAGCAGACTCAAGCTTTTCTTCTGCAGCTGCATAATGGTGTTGCATTATTAAATTGTCACCAAGGTGTTGAAGACAGTATGCCATGCCCAGATGGTCACCAATGAGCCTGAACTGCTCATAAGCAGACTCTAGCTTTTCTTCTGCAGCTGCATAATGGTGTAGCCTGCTTAAATCATGACCAAGACATTGAAGACATTGTGCCATGCCCAGCTGGTTATCAATGAGCTTGAATTGTTCATGAGCAGACTCTAACTTTTCTTCTGCAGCTGCATAATGTTGTTGCATTCTCAAACTATCACCAAGACTTTGAAGGCATTGTGCCATGCCCAGCTGGTCACCAATGAGCTTGAACTGTTCATAAGTAGACTCTAACTTTTCTTCTGCAGCTGCATAGTGTTGTTGCATTCTCAAACTATCACCAAAACTTTGAAGACATTGTGCCATACCAAGCTGGTCACCAATGAGCCTGAACAGCTCATGAGCAGACTCAAGCTTTTCTTCTGCAGCTGCATAATGATGCTGCATTATCAAATTATCACCAAGGCTTCCAAGACATCTTGCCATGCCATTCTGATCTCCTCTGAGCCTAAAGTTATCATAGGCATTTGAGGCCCATTTTGCTGATGAAACATAATTACATTTGATGCACATGACATTTGCCAAATGCAGTTGACATTCTGGCAAAAGCTCTGACATTTGTACTTCATCAATAATCTCTATAACCTTTAGAATAAGTGATTCTGTGGGTTGCACAGACCATAGAAATTGGGAGTATTCCATAGCTGCATGAATAACTCTTTTGGATGGATGCTTTTCTAGGCCCTCATTAAGAATCCCTAATAAGTTATTGATTCCTAAAACTAACTGCCTGATATGACTTCCTGCCCTCTTGACTTGAAGCATTTCAATGATACAGAGGTGATAGTCTTCCAACTCTAGAACCTCCCTTTCATAGCAGCAATCAAATTTCTCCCTAATATAATGTCTCACTGGTGACAACATCTTCAATGTACCCTCCAAGTTCTGCACTAGTGAAGCTGTGCAAAGAATTGAAACAGCCTGGTCAACATTTACTAAGCTGGGCATCATCCCTGTAGCTGTATCCTCCCATTCAAATATACCATCTGGTAGATATGATAGAAGTGCAAGGAGTTTTGTTGACTCTGCATCCTCTATTATTTGAAAGGACTGAAGTGATACATTGATAGATAATTCAATACTAGCCATGCGATCATTGGATTGTGTTCTGTTGGATTTCAGCAGCTTGGTTCTTTCTTTTCTCCACCTTTCTAGCACCTTAGAAACACTAGAGAATTCTCAAAGAGGTTTCACCAAGTTGATAGCCAGTGGTATGCAATCAATCTCCTCTAACAAAGTATCCATGTCCTTTGCACTTTCAGACACATCCAAGGGCTTGTTTGATAGAAATAGCTTTCTGGCAGCTTCAAGAGTAAGAGCAGGCAATCCAGTATTAGGAAGTAGAGAGGTCCATTGAATATCAGATGGTGCAATAATACCCCTCATAGTGATGATTAAAGTCACCCCAAGTGCAGTGGCAACCCTTTTTAGAATATCACCCACTTCTCCAAAGGTAGGAGATTCATTCCAGGGTGTTTCAAAATTGTCTAAGACCATCAACAGAGGACTAATGACCAGAGCATTTTCCAAGACAGTGAGAGCATCATTATTGGTTCCAGAGTTTCCTGCTAGACCCAGAACATACAGAATGCTGAAGACTAGAATTTCTGCAGTTTTTATCCCATCACAAGGGACAAAGTATCTTCTCTTGTGAAATCTATTTGCAATTGCATGGTCATGTAAGATAGCCAGAGAAAGAGAGGTCTTTCCCATTCCCCCAGGGCCAAGGATGGCAATGTTGACCTTCTCAGCAGAGTTGATGATTGAAACAGCTTTCTGTACCAGCTCTGTTCTTCCCACAAAAGGAACAGGTACTGGTGGAGGAGTTGAAGATAAAGAAAGTCTATGACAATGTTAGTGTAAGTCAAAAGCAAAAAGTATTTCCCACTTCATCGAAGATTCCAGAGTAACATTTTTGTGCTATGAAAAGGGATATTAAGATGGAAACATAGAATATTGTGCAATAAGTCCTCACTGCACCAGTTTCATACCCATGATAATGAATTATCTGATCACCAGCAATCTCAGTCAAGACACCCCCAGTGATTAATGCATTCTGGGAATTGCCAAGCAGAGGCATTGGGACGAGCACATGGGATGTTATATGAATCTGTTAGTGAGGAGGGAAGTCAATGAAGGTATCTATTACAAGAGGGGAGACAGGATCAGCATGCGAAGGAAGGCTTAAGTATAACCTATTACACAGCCTCAGACTGTTAAACACTGTCTGACATGTACACATGGCCCAAGGTTTAAAATTAGCGAGATAAGTCACAATACACATCGGACACGACGTGACATTTCTTTCTAGTTGAGAAATGTAAAGCTACAATCTTTGAGGTAAAGGCTAGGGAGCATAAGGTGACATGACGTAGTTGACATACATGTCGTATATAAGAAGTTCATACTGAGTTTTAAGTTAGCTTGAACGTGATCGGCGCGCACTTGGCCAGGATAACAGTTGCGGAGTGAGTGCGGAGATTGGCCGGTCATAGCGCATCACATCTGAGCCTTGGGCGGACTTAAGTCAACAGCTCCAGTTCATCGCCTAGGATCCTGAACGTTTGAACAGTGAGTGTTAGGTGAGCGTTGGTGCAAATTTCGATGCTGCTCGAGTAATCATTCAATTCCCTTAGAATGAACATGTAGCAGTATAAGTGCTATCCCTCGACATGTTTCCTCACTTTTCCGACCAGCCGATTGCCATAACACCTGTGTTCTGCTGCATGGTAATGCCCCCGTATACCATCACGGGCGCGTCGCTGTATGCATCAATGCACGAGTACGTGGATTTCAGTCATTTAATTCACCGCGCACCTGACTGCCAACCAGCACAATCTGAAGCTTAAATCATGTCCGACCCTAAAGCCGCATCCCAGGTCCTCGTCGTACGCCCTTGTTCTTAGCCACGTTCTCCACCCCAGAAGCTCCTTAGAGGTCGACGCCGATCCGTCTGGCCTTATCCTGACCCTTCCCCTCAAAAACTACATCCCTCTATGCAGCATCGGCAAACATCCTGCGCACCGCGTCGGTCGGCGCTGGAACCACTTTCCTTTCCATTCTAGCATTATGAGGATGAGCGCTCATCTCGCTTCCACAGCCACGCACCCTCGGCGTCCTCCCAGATATTCGAGTGCTTGCGTACACCCGCATGCCGATGATGAGCTACGCATTTCCTAGGATGTAACTCCGCTGATGACATGGAGGATGGAGGAAGTGAGGGAGCCGATTGCTGGGTGTCCATATGTGAGTGGCTCCCCTCCTCCTAATTTCTTCTCTTTTGTTTCACGCCCCATTCATGTCAGGTGTGCCACCAACTTGTCTTCTGTCATTTTTTCCTAGCAAAATCTTCTCTTATCTCTCTTACCTCCATTCCTTATCTTAATCGTTCCTTACTAGCACCCCCCCTCCCCTTCCTCTCTGAAAACCTAACGCCCTCTCCCCAGGCCAAGACTAGCTCGAGTCTATTCTACGCTCCCACTTGCACGCAGACAGCTGCTCTGTCGAGCTTGGGACGGAACTTGTTTCTTTCTTCCAGCACCCGGAACATGCAGAGACATGCCTCCGTAAGCATACGCTAGACGGAGAGGAGATGCTGGAGATCCCATGGGTGGTTGGCACAGACAGGGCACGAGGTGAACTGTATACAGCCGCCTATTTTCTCTCTTACATCAATTTTCTTTTCATGATTACTGTGGATTCTGAAGGCGTCGTGCGCAAACAACTCGTGCTTTCCCTCCTAGGCTAGATACGCGCTGAGGAAGGGCACCTTATCGTGGGTGACGTTCGTTTCACAGGCTTAGAAGTAGATATACATTTCAAGCTCATCGTCTTGCATTCCTGTTTTGTTATGACTTACGGTTCATTGAAATCACATAGCACATATTTATTCATCCCTTCTCTCTCCCCAGAATATTCATCTAGCCTAGCTAATCCCTTACGCACGATCCCTTCAGCATCCAAGTGATCGGCTCTGGCGTGGGCCCCGCTCGCGTGCTCTCCGGAATATCTCGAAGCTGTTGAGGGAAACGGGTATGACCCGATCGAGTTTCTATCTATTTCTTTTATTTCATTCTTACCTTACCGGCATGCGCTCCTTGGCGCGTGTCTCACTTTCTACACTCGCGCGCGTCACGCTTATG